>CM050514.1:37129693-37364693 GCA_027563665.1 Antrozous pallidus
TTAGTAAATTGAGAGGTAAGAACTCAAGTAACTTGCCCAAAGTTATAGGTAGAACATGATGGAAGCTATATTGAAACTGAAATCGGGTCAGTTCACCAAAGCACCACTTGACACTGAGTTCTTAGGAACCTTACATTAATGAATGAAAAGGCCATGTCATTTCAAGTAGGAAGAAAAATAAAGTCAAGAAAGAAGAATCTGAGTATGACTAATGTCTTAATCAGAGAGGAAATAAATCTTATTGAAGTAGTGGCTGAAATAATTACAGGTATCCACTTATTAAATCTTATGAATTTAAAAATGGAAAATGGTATTTCAATGTAAAGAAATATAGTTTTAGAGCAGCCTTAAATTTTTATTGTAACCAAACCAGTGTTGTTCATTAGTTTATATAATCATTAATTTAAGTCTAATCTTTGGTGAACCTGATATTAAGGAAAATACAATACTCTCTTCAGAGTTCTGAGACTTTCTGAATGTGTAAAATATCTGCCAGAAAACTGATAAGGAAACTTTTCACACTTTTACTGAAAATGACATTAAATTAAGCTATCTCCCTCTTTTCAGTTCATATTAAAAGAAGATTTATTCATGCCTGCCTGGCATGGCTCGGTGGTTGAGCTTTGGCCTATGAACCAGGTCACCATTGATTCCCAGTTAGGGCACATGTCCAGTGTGAGGGCTCAATCCTCAGTGTGGGGCATGCAGGAAGCAGCCAATCAATGATTCTCTCATTATTGATGTTTTTATCTCTACTTCTCCTTTCCACTCTGAAATCAATAAAGCATATTTTTATTGTTTTTTTCCTAAAATATTTTTTTAATCTTTATTGTTCAGTTTATTAATTACATTGTTTCCTCTTTTTATCCCCCTATAGCTTCCCTCCACCCTGTACCTATCCCACCCTCCACCCTCACCTCCCCCTCCCCACTGTCCTCTCCCATTGTTGCTAGATGTTTGTCCAGTCTCTTGCTGCACTTCCCACAACCCTTTTCTCCCCAAGAATTGTCAGTCCATTCCCTCTCTATGTCCATGTCTCTGTTATATTCACCAGTCTATCCTGTTCAACAGCCTATCAATTCACTTGATTTTTATGTTCATTTGTTGATAGATATGTATTTGTTGTTCATAATTTTCATCTTCACCTCTTTCTTATTCCTCTTCTTAAAGAATATCTTTCAGCATTTCATATAATGTTGGTTTGGTGGTGATGAACTCCTTTAGCTTTTTCTTATCTGCGAAGCACTTCATCTGACCTTCAATTCTGAATGATATCTTTGCTGGATAGAGTAATCTTGGTTGTAGATTCTTGCTGTTCATCACTTTGAATATTTCTTGCCACTCCCGTCTGGCCTGCATCGTTTCTGTTGAGAAATCCGCTGACAGTCGTATGGGTGCTCCCTTATAGGTAACCAACTGTTTCTCTCTTGCTGCTTTTAATATTCTCTCTTTGTCTTTTGCTCTTGGCATTTTAATTATGATGTGCTTCGGTGTGGTCCTCTTAGGGTTCCTATATATTGGGGTTCGGTGCACTTCTTGGACTCCTAAGTCAATTTCTTTCACCAGGTGTGGGAAGTTTTCAGTCACTATTTCTTCAAATAGGTTTTCATTGTCTTGGCCTCTCGCTTTTTCTGGCACTCCTATAATTCGGATGTTGGTATGCTTGAGGTTGTCCCAGAGGCCCATTACACTATCTTCAATTTTTTGGATTTTTTTGGTTTCTTGCTTTTTCAGCTGAGTGGATTTTACCTCTTTGTATTTTAAATCTTTAACTTGGTTCTTGGGGTGCTCCAGGGCACTTTCAGGTCTTTGTATAATATTTTTTGTTTCAGTCAGTGTATGCTTAATTTCTGGTTGGTCCTTTTTCATATTCTTGAGAGTCTGCTTTATATCCTTGAGGGTTTCTTTCATTTCCACGTTGGTCTTGATCATTTCTTTGCAGGTCTCGTTTATATCCTGGAGGGTGTTGTTCATTTTCTTGTAGGACTCATTCATTTCCTTTGTGGTCTTGCTTATTTCCTTATAGGCCTCGATCTTTTGTTGGAGCCTCTTAAAAAACCCTATAACCGTGGTTCTGAATTCCATGTCCAGTCGTTTTTTTTCCTCCATTTCTTTCACATCTGATTTCTTTCCATGTTGCTGCATGGTGCCTGCTTCCCTGAGTTGGTCAATTAGCTTTGTGTGGTAGACTTCCTACTAGGGATAGTGGCTCAGCCTCCCCAGTTACCTGAGGTGGATATGGGCTGCACAGTCTTGCTGAAGTTAAGCTCAGTTAATCATTGTTAGCACTTGGAGGGTTGATCTCCAGGCCAATTGTCTGTGAAGCTCAGCTGTGCTCAGGTTGGGTGGGCAGAGTCTCCGGGCCAAGTCAATAGCATTAGCTCCGCCCTATGCGGCCCCAGGGACTCTGTGCCGGGGGCAATGACCGCCAGCACCTCCGAGGGAGAGTCGCTGCGGAGCTCCACTGGCTGCCGGTTGCCAGGGAATTCAGTCTTTCCCAAAATGAGTCTGCATGTGCAATGTCTCACCCAGGGTCATAAAACAAAGCAGTCTGACGGTTTTCTGAATGAGAGGCAAGTCGCGGTGCGCTCTCTGCGCCGTCACGCAGCCGAGCTGTTCGCGCAAGCTGCCTTCTCCACAAGCTGGGAGACCCGGCAGCACCCGAGCTTTGGCGTGCCCTCCCACTGTCCAGTTTTCACCCCGTGTGATAGTGGGTTCTCTGGACTTCGCCCAGAGCTGGAGAATCAGTCCAGTGGGACGCCTTTGTCTCCCCGTTGGAGAAAACTGGCCGGTTTTCAGCCACCCGCCCTCTCCGTGGCGCGCACTCCAAACCTCTCTCTGCTCGCGAATCTTTCAACGCTGTTCGCCGCCGCTCCTCCGAGTCACAGTGTCTTATCTTCACTTTTATTTGTGGAATTTTCACTCGGCGAGCTTTCTGGTGATTCTGGAAGGTGTTTGTTCTTTTGTTAAGTTGTAGTATTAAAATTGCTGATTATGACGGCAAGATAGGTGTTTTGCCTTTGCCGCCATCTTAGTTCCTCCAATAAAGCATATTTTTAAAGAAGTTTTTTTTTCATGAATATCAAACTGGATAATGCAAGAATTGTATTTGAAAAATTGATAAGCACAAAATATATTATATAAGTTTAATATCAAATATCTGCTTGTACAGTGAAATCTAGGCCAAAAAAAAAAAGCCTTACTTTTAACTCAAGTTAATTTTATAAATCAAGCACACCCCCAAGAGAAGGAAAATAGCAACTGTATCTCTTTTTTTTTTTTTGGCAATAGTTTTACAGCTGAATATTTAAAGAGTGATTCTTCGCACCCATAAAAGCATTTAAACATCAACACTGTTCTTTAAAAAGCTGACCAAATGACAGTTGAGCTGTGGCAATTCTAAGGGTACATATGTAATACTTTCAATAATAAGGGTTTTTTTTTCTAAAGAAATAACACCAACTGAAAGGGGTTTATGTCTCTTTATGTCTTTTATACGCTACATTAATAACTTAAAATTTTTATCTTGTTTAAAAATTTTCGCAAAATTGAGTCTCTTTAGTAGAAAAATGTAAAAAGGTACCTGGTAACTAGATTAAGAATATAGTCATTTTAAAAGTAATTTGAGTTATATTGTATGATGAAAGTCTTCCTTTATTTTTTATATATAATTATTTTATTGTTTAAAGTATTATGAATAGTAATATATATGTTTCCTTCCCCCCCTATTGACCTTCCCCCCAGCCTTCCTTACCCCCTAGAAGATGCCCTCACCCGCCTCCCACCAGTGTCTTGTATCCATTGTTTATGCTTATATGCATGCATACAAGTTCTTTGGTTTATCTCTTACAGCCCCCGCCTTCCCACCGTAGTTTGACAGTCTGTTCAATGCTTCTTTGCCTCTGTATCTATTTCCACCCCACACCCGTTTCTTTTCTTTAAAAAAATCTTGCATCTGCATCCTAGAAATAAACATATAAGAACAAAAAAAGTTTGAGTTTCAGTTTCAATGTCTAACAGTTCTGAGTCCCAGTTTCAGTCTCAAATAGTTCTTTGTGTGTACATGTCAGCAATGATATCTGGATAGTGGAGAAATGGTGGCAATGCAGGTTCCACCCTCTCTGGTTTGGTCCTAGGTACAAACCAGATTACTCAATCATACTTTAAGAAAAGAAGGTATGTGTTAATAAACCTCTGTCAAAATAACAAAATATTGAAGATGTCTAAACTAACAATGTTCATATTCTTTTTATAATACTCACCTGAAGATATGTATTTTATTATTGACTAGTGGCCTGGTGCACAAAATTCATGCACATTGAAAGGGAATTAACTAGAGGAAATATTTTAATATTGCTATTTGCCCTTTCTCTATAATAAAAGTGTGAGAGATAAAAGGTAATGAGTACAATGTATATGAAAATAATACATAATTTTATTAATAAATAAATAATAACAAAATTATATAACAACAACAAACTAATGATATAAAAACAACATTGATGCAAATAATGACTGATAAAGTGATTAAACTTATTCTAATATCTCCCTGTGTACCACATTAAGAGTGAAAACACTTTCAGAATGCTTGACTAATTTCCCTTGGGATAAAGTATTTACAACTTTAAGTTTAACATCACATGCTCTTCGAACTTGAAAGAAAGCAACATATAACTGACCATGTGTGAAAAAGGGTTCAGGTAGGGATATTCCTACTCTGTCTAGAGTTTGTCCTTGTTATTTATTAATAGTCATTGCAAATGCTGGCATCACAGGAAACTGTCGTTGAATTAATTTAAATGGGAGGCCAGTGTCAGATGGGGACATATCAATTCTTGGAATCAGAACAACCTTTCTCTCTACAGATCCTGTTAATACTTCGATAATGTTAGGTAGTAATCTTTTGAGAATAAATCTGGTACCATTACAAAGACCCCATTTACTATTAAGATTTCTCAGTGATGATTGAACCCACTTTCAATTTTAATTTATGACACGGCATTCCTGAAGGAGTAATACTATTAAGAAATTCAATAGGAAAATTTCCGTTTTCAGCATCATCTGTTGAGTCAATCGAATCATCACTCAAATAGGTGTGAAAATCTCCATCAAGTATATCCAAAATTTCTTCATTTGATTTTTGAACATGCTCATTTTTTTGGACAAAGAATTGCACATTCAGATATATTTCTAATATTATCTATAGATATACTATTTCCAAAGGTGGCTTCAATAATAGATCCATTATAGATCATTTCATGGGAAACTTCAATAATATCCATTCCTAAATGAAAACTGCTAGCAAGTTTGATATCTCTAAGTTTTATTACCATTCACTATAAGCAGAATCCTCTGATCTCATATTTGTTTTAAGAGACAACTTTCTGAAACATCTCCAAATATCACAGTACTTCAAACTTGTTTGTACAATGGCCGATCGCATAGCATGTGGCACAATACTGAGACATTGCCAAAAATCCCCTGCAAGAAGGAGAACTTTTCCAAATGCAACATTCAAATTCATAATTTCTCTTAGTAATCTGTCTATGGTGTTTATAGCATTACTGGATGCCATGATGCATTCATCAATAATAAGAAGTTGGGCCTTTTTAATGGTTTTAACAACTTCGCTCATTATATCGAGTCTAGAAATTGAAGTTTCATATAATGGAATTGGTAATTTATATTGGGAATGAAAGGTTCTTCCACCAAGAAGTAAATTTGCAGCAATTCCTGTAGATGCTATGGGTAAAACAGTACCACCACAACCTCTAATATAATGTATTAAAACTTTATACAGATATGTCTGTCCACTACCACCTGGACCATCCAAGAAAAAAGCATTTGGGGTGGACAGTTTTATCTTCGATGGCTGAAGTTATAGTCAGAAAGGCTGCCAACTTCATCATTCAGAGAATTTATCAAAACCTCTGCCTATTGTTGCTTGTACAATTCATCACATGTATTTGCATTCATTAATAAGGATAGTCTGGAAGTTTGAAATGTGAACATTTCATTCCATGCAATGTGAATACCTCCTGAATTTTGTTAAGGGCATGCATTTCACAGTTCCCATGGGCACCTTTTCTTTGGTGCAATTTCCAACAGAAATCTTCAATAAAATGAGATTTATTCTCATTCCGTAATTTGCAGCAGAAGGACATGTAAACACACATATGTATGCAAAAAATTGCCAAAGTTGTTCGGCATATTAAGCATGATTACATAGTCAATGGTATCTTTCCTGATAGTGTCATCAAGTAATAATCCTCGGTGTTTAGCAGCTTCATGAAATGTTTCATAAGTTATATCTCCTACAGTTCGCAGATCCTTAAAACTTATCATGCATCAGAGTCTTCTCTATTAAATAAGAGCCAAGCCATGCCGAGACCGGTTTGGCTCAGTGGATAAAGCATCGGACTGCGGACTGAAGGGTCCTGGTTCGATTCCGGCAAGGACATGTACCTTGGCTGTGGGCACATCCCGGGTGGGGAGCGTGCAAGAGGCAGCTGATCGATGTCTCTCTCATCGATGTTTCTGACTTTCTACCCCTCTCCCTTCCGCTCTGTAAAAAATCAATAAAATATATTTTTTTAAAAAGAACCAAGCCATTAAAGTTGAGTTATGTCTTTTAGCCCTATCTAAAACTTCAGCAAAATCATCGGCATAAAAATGCAAATTTTGTTCACTTGGCAAATGAATAGCTAGCTAATCTTGTGATTGCATGAGATTGGTCATGCATTCGCATTCCAAAAAAGTCTCCAAACAGTCTCAGGAGCACTCACATACCTGGAGTCAAAGAAGTCCTGTAATTCGTCATGATTGATAATATTTTTTTTCAGAAATTTGAATATTTGCACAATCATAACCTTTATAGATATATTTAAATAAATAGATATTTGATACTTCTAATTGATGCACAGACTTCAATATTTATATGACAGCTATATTTGAGGCACAAATATGGGTTATAAGGGACAATCCAAGTAATATCGACAATTTTATTTCCAATAGAAATGGTACTGCCAGATCTGTGTTTGTATTTGGGATATCAGTATTTCCAATGGTCACATTTTGAAATTCTTTTGGATATCCCTTTGAACATTTTCCATTTTCCATACATGGACTACTTGGATTTTGTATTTCACATGGTCCATGTACCATATTTGATTTTACAATTTGAAAAAGTCGAGGACACTGGTCCTCATCTGTAATTTCTGCCTTTACTATACAGTCAATGTCACATTCTGAATGTAATTTGGAGTCACTATCTAATATCAATAATATTTGAGCATCAGGCAGTCCACGTTTCTGAAATTCAATGACATGAATCTTAGCTATTACTTTGCCAAATAAATGGAATTTACATACATCATTTAAAAGATCATTCAGCTTAATATTAAAAACCCTGGCTACCAAGTCAGGTCTGTTTTCAACATTTTGCCAGCATTGTAAGTTATTTGTAATATCTGCCCATTTAAGGTTGCGTGTCATGGTTATAAATAAATCAAGCTTGCCATACTTTGTTACAATTGCCATAGCATCCTGACATCGCTGCTGCATATTTCTGGGACTACACCTTAAGATGATGGAAGTATTATCATTTTACCAATGGGTACATTGTCATTTTCAGATCTAGATTTGAGATAATCCATTAAACCATTATATTATTCAATTCCAACTTAGATTGGTTTGCTTTAATAACATTTATCTGATTGGCCTCCATTTTTTAAATATGAATCCACAATAAACTGTTGAGTTAATTTTCCTGCGTTTAAAATAGTATTGAATGTGTCCCTCACAGAGAAATGCATTTGTGAGATTCATGTCCTTACATTTCATCCAGTATTATTGTTGAGTACACTGTTGTCTCTGAGTCTTAATGCAATATCTGTTCCCCAACCTTTTTCACCATGTGGAAAAAGAATAGGATATGTAATTGCATCTAATGTAGGAAACAGGATACTGATTTGTTTCATTTTAATGGCATTTGGATTATTGGAATCTGGTTTACAATGAATGAGCAATTCCCTTTCAAAATGAGGTTTCCATCTTCATTTCTGAATATGACAGCAACCTTAGTTACACGGGGAGAATTATATCTACCTGGGTCACTGCTACGATCGTATTTAATTGCCATAGTTACTTCCATGGGAACTATACCTTTTGCTGCTGCTTCAGATTGGGCTTCTTTTTCTACTTCATGTAGCATCTTGTACGATTTTGTTAATTCATTTATTTCATGCATGAGGTTGTTGATGTTGATCATAAGTTTTTCTGAGCAGGCCTGGTTTTCTTGCATTGCTAATCTTTTATGTGTAGCTTCAGCTGTATCCAAAATATAGAATTGAGCAAACTTCCAAGAAATACCATCAGAAGGATGCAAAGTTCCAGTACAGTGATAAACTTGTTCATGTATTCTAAAACAGTATGGTCCATACCCTAATGGCAATGCAACATGTGAACCCATGGAAGCAAAAGCAAAAGAACTATTTATAGATCAAATGTTTTCCATGAAATTTTTACTCTCAGAATCTTTGTTTATCATTAACCTTTTTAAATATGGCAGGTAATCTGGAAAATGTATATCATTTGGGACAGACTTTCCCTTTGCTACAACATCAAGTAAATTTCCCATCAGATGGTTTTTCATTAGAGAATTGTAGCGATAGGCAAAATTCACATCCACCAGTCATTTCACCACAACTGTGTTCGAGAATTGCATCCTCACATACTCCATTTTCGCTGAGAAGGCAGTTCCTACCACTATTGCTAGTACTTGTTGATGACTGTTCTTTAGACATATTCTGTCTTCGCCATCTCCTTCTTTCAACTTCAAAGGCACGTTGTTCTTTAGACATTTTCTGTCGAAGATGCCGGTATTTTTTGGCTTCAGAGCGACGTTTTTCCAAATGCTGCTCTTCAGATACATTCTGTCTCAGGCGTTGCCTTCTTTCAAGATCAGACGCATGTTGCTTTTCAGACATTTTCTGTAGATAATGTCAGTATCTTTCTGCTACAGAGCTCTGCTGTATCAACAGTTTTTCTTTGGACGTAGTCCCACCTCTCTATTGCCACGTTCTGAGATAAAGGAGAATGAGAGTCTTGACTGTCAGGCCTTTCAGCAGTGTGACCAACAGCAGATTTTGACAGATTCTGTGGGGGTGGGACTTCCTCCTACCTGTTGTCAGTTTCCACAGCTGGGATGCAGAAGCTGGGACTCCAGAGGGAGTGATGCCCTCTAAGACGCCAGCTTTCTCCCTCTGCTAGACCCCACAGGAGGGCATTGGCAGGGCCTGCCCAGGTCCCCAGGGCTTGAACCCCACCTGCAGTATGGAGCGCTACCCCCAACCTAGTCTGCTTCCAACCATCTGCCTGGTCCCCCATGTTTGTTTGAATCCGGCTCAGCTGCATCTGTTGCTGCCCACACTGCCTGTCCGGTTTCGTGAATGCAGCTTGAACACAGATGGCGGTGTATGTTGCTGCCTTAGTCAGCCTGCCCAGTCCTCCATGTTTGTTTGAATCTAGCTCAGCTGCATCGGGTGCCACCCACACCACCTGCCAGGTTCCCTGATTCCAATCAAGGACACATCCCCCAGGGAGAGGCCTTTTCCAGACCTGGCTGTAGGCCGGCCACCATGCTGCTGCAATCCATTAGGGAATAACATGGCTGCCTGGCCCCGCCCTACACCTTGTGCTGCTCAGCCCCGCCCCTTTGAGCTATTTGGTCCCACCCCCCACTCCTGATTGGCTGGTAGCATAGTGAAAGTATAATCAAATTTGCATATTACTCTTTTATTAGATAGAATTTTTAGAGAGAGAGGAAGGATGAGATCAAGACAGAGGGCAAAACATCAATGCGAGAAACATCAATCCGTTGCCTCCCCTGCACACCTCAGCTCGGAATCAAACCTGCAACCCAGGTCTGTACCCTGACCAGGAATCAAACCTGCAATCTTTTGATGATGCTGTAACCAACTGAACTACCTGGCCAGTTGTTCATATTCTTTCTGACTTAGTTTTCATCACTCTCAAGCTGAGACATCAACATTTCTCAGTTTCTCATGATTTAAATGAATGAAATATCTTTAGTTTACCCTTAGTCTTGATATTGAATTTAAATCATCATTCAAGTCTTGTGAGTGTTATTATATTATTTAAAATACACCTGTATTTTTGTTCATCAGTTTATGTTATTCATTAGCTTCCACATTTGCTATGTATATCTTTCTAGATTATTTTCCTTAGCTTAATGCTCTCTAAGTCCATCCATGCTATTGTAAATGGTAAAAGTTCCTTCATTTTCACAGCTGCACAGTATTCCACTGTATAGATATACCACAGTTTTTTAATCCATTCATTTGGTGATGAGCACTTAGGCTGTTTCCAAATCTTAGCTATTTTAAATTGTACTGCTATGAACATTGGAAAGCAGGGGAGAGTAGGGGGGTGGAGAGATCAACAAATGAACTCATATGCATAAATGCATAACCCACAGGTACAGACAGAGGATGGTGAAGGTTTGGGGGGAATGGGAGAGGGCATATGTAATACTTTCCACAATAAAGATTTATAACAGTCTAACAAAATACACTGTATTTTCAATAGAAATGGATATGCTCATTCAGGAATTGGTTAGGCTCTAGGCCATAGAACTGATCCAGACAGCTATGATTTTCCTCCCTGAAATGAAGCTTCCAATCTACTGCGAAGACTTCTTTTAACAATAGTAATTTTAAAAATCTGTAATTAAAAAACTGAATATGCCAGAATGGTATTTTTAAAAAACCTTAATAGAAATGTTCCTGTTAGTTTTATATCTATGCTTTCTATATTTATACTTTATAAGGTTTAATAGGAAACTATGATTAGGATTTCTGTTTTCTTATACTTATTTATTTTTTAATTATTGGGTCAGAGAATTCAGGTTTTTAATCTCCTCCTGTGATTTCCTTTTATATAAAATACTTGAATACAAATGTGCCTAGAAAGATAGATATGTTTAAAGGAAAATATACTTGCATTTAGTCCAAAGTAATTTAGTCTTATTGAGATTTATGAAACATACAAATGAATGCTGAATTCTCATAACCATGGGTAAGAGCTCAAAAAAGTCTTTAGTACACACAAAAGATGTCAATCATATGCTTTACTGCTTATAGGTATGCTTTCATTTACATTATCCCAAAAAATGTAGAAACAGAAAACTACACTTTAGCTGTGGGTAAATTTCAATAATTCTAAATTTTATTTTTAACTCTATGTGCCTTTCTTTAAATAACCACTTTTAAAATTTAAATTTAATCCAGATGTTTGGTATTTTAAAGAATATTCTTTTTTTTTCCAGTTACTGTTTAAGAGGATTTACTTTATTCATAGAAAAATTTGATTGAGTTATTTGTTATCTGCATAAAAGAGAAGATAGTTGATACTTATCAAGACATCTACACCAAGTGCAAAAAAGTCTCCTAAAGTGGGGGCAGAAAATACATGCTTTGGGCCCCTCTTGATTGATTATTCAGTATTGGCAAGAGCACCAAACAAAATTCATCCCTGCGGTCCTTGTCCCAAGCAAATTACCATCTCACATTTTCTTGTTGTCCTGTCTTTCTAGCACTCTGTTATCATATAGCCATACTGAAATTTAATGACCTTTATCATTCTCCAATTAAGTTATGTGAGGTGAGACTCTAACTCAATTAACATATATCATGTGGAGAGCACTTCATGTATCTCAAACACTTCTAACACTATCCTGTTCCAAGTTGATTCATAGCAGAGCAGTCAGCCAGTCTTAAAAACTGTTCTCCTGAGATCTACCTGTTGCTCTCTTTTTATAAAAAATGCTACTTTTTTTTTTCACTCACCTACTCAAAACTATAAAACTAGCATGTTATAACAGGGGTTTGTTGGTTATTATTTAGTCTTTCTGAATTTGGGTAAAATATATAGATTTTTCAAGAATTTAGTAAAATTTTCCCTTCACCTGGTCATAATTATTTTCAATTACTATAACAAGTAAACATGTAAGTCAAAATATTGAATTTTTAAATCCTCAAGTGAGTTATACAGTAAATCTAAAACAAAATAAATACTAAGCATGCCACTTAATAAAACAGATGAAAATATAGCATAATGCCCTCCAGTTCCATCCACGCTGTTGCAAATGGTAAGCATTTTTTCTTTTTTATTGCAGCATAGTATTTCATTGTGCAGATGTACCACAATTTTTTAATCCACTCCACTGCAGATAGGCACTTAGGCTATTTCCAAATCTTAAGAAATATAAATATCACATGGTCTCACTCATTTGTGGAATATAATGAACAGCATAAACTGATGAACAAAAATAGATCCAGAGACAGAGAAGTATCGATCAGACAATCAAACCTCAGAGGGAAGGTCAGGAGGGGGAGGTAAGGGGGAGAAATCAACCAAAGGACTTGTATGCATACATATAAGCCTAACCAATGGACACAGAGACCAGTGGGGGTGAGGGAATGAGTGGTGGTGGGGGGCAATGGGGTGATAAGGACACGTATGAAATACCTTATTCAGTGAAGAAAAAAATAAAATTAAAAATTAAAAATAAATTAAAAATAGAAACAAAAACCAAATTCCAATAACACTGGATTCCTCAGTCATTAGATAAGTATGATGGCAAGTCATCCTTGTCAAAAGGTTTATGTTCTGTGTTCATACAAAAAAATTAAATGTACTACAGGACAGGTACACCTCAGAGATATTTTGGATTTAAATTCAGGCCATTACAATAAAGTGATTGTCACAATAAGGTGAATCACACAAGTTTTTTGGCTTCCATGTGCATATAAAAGTCATGTTTACACTATACTGTAGTCTACCAAGTGCTCAATAACATTATGTCTAAGAAACAATGCAAATACATAATTAAATTATAGTTTATTACTAAAGGTGCTAACCATTCTCTGAGACTTCAGCAATTTGTAATCTTTTTGCAGATGGAGAGTCTTGCCTCAGTGTGATGACTGTTGACTGACCAGGATGGTGGTTGCTGAAGTTTGGAGAAGATATTAAAAAAAACAACAACAACATGGAAGTTCTGCACATCCATTGACTCTTTCACGAATGATTTCTTTATAGAATGTGATGCTGTTTAATAGCAATTTACACACAGCAGAACTTCTTTCAAAATTGGAGTCAATCTTTTCAAACTCTGATGCTGCCTTCTCACATAGTCTATATAATATTCTAAATCCTTTGTTGGCATTTCAACAATCTTTACAGCATCTTCACCAGGAGTCAATTTCATCTGAAGACACTAGATTTTTTATTCATCCATAAGAAGAAATTCCACATCCATAAGACTTTTATCCTATTATGAGAGACCTGATACACAAAATTCATGTAAGAGGCTCAGCACTTGCAGCCTTGGCTGGCCCTCACAGCCACTTGCAGCCTCAGTTCACCCTCACAGCCCAGGCTTCATGTGGAAGGTCATCCAGATGGTCATCAGAATGTCATCAAGATGGTCGTTCTGCTGTTCGGTCTAGTTAGCATATTATCTCTTTAGTAGAGGCCCAGTGCACAAACTTTGTGCATGGGTGGTGGGGAATATTCGTCAGCCCAGCCAGTACTCTCTCCAATCTAGGACCCCTCGAGGAATGTCCAACTGCCTGTTTAGGCCCAACCCCTGTAGCATGGGGCCTAAATGGGCAGTAGGACATCCTTCTCACAATTCAGAATTGCTGGCTCCAAACCACTCACCTGCCTACCTCCCTGATTGTCCCTAACCACTTCTGCCTGCCAGCCTGATCAGCCTCTAACCACTACCCAACCAGCCTAATTGATATCTAACTGCTCCCCTGCCAGCCTGTTTGCCGCCAACTTCCCTCTTCTGCCGGCCTGGTCCCTCCCAACTGCCCTCCCCTGCTGGCCACCTTGTGGTGGCCATCTTGTGTCCACATGGGGGCAGGATCTTTGTCCACATGGGGGCAGCCCTCTTGGGTGTTAGAGTGATGGTCAATATGCAAATTACTATTTTATTAGATAGGATAGAGGCCTGGTGCATGGGTGGGAGCCAGCTGGTTTGCCCTGAAGAGTGTCCCAGATCAGGGTGGGGGTTCCCTTGAGGTGTGGGGTAGCCTGGGCAAAGGGCCTGTTGTGGTTTGCAGGCCAGCCACACACACCCTCTAGCGACCCAAGCTAATGCCTTGGGGCCCAGGATTAATTTATGTTCTACAATTGAAACTTTGCAGTCTGGGGCAGAGCCAAGCCTTCTGCTCACTCTGGTGACAGCATTTCTGTTTGGGTATATTTAAATCTTATAATTAAAACTTTGTAGCCTAGAGTGGAGGCCTAGGCTCTAGGGCTGCAGCATCTTGGCTTCCTCCATCTGCTGGGCAACACTAGCCTCTGCTCTCTCCAGCTCCGTGGCTGCCACCATTTCTATTGGGATATATCTTCTATAATTGAAACTTTTAGCATTGAATGGAGGTATAGGCCTGCAAGGGCAGGCAGAAAGCTTGGCTTCCTCCATTGCCAGGGAAACCCAAGCCTCCCTTCTGCTCTCAGTGGCTGCAGCCATCTTGGTTGGGTTTATTTGCATAATTTGCTTCTGATTGGCTGACAGGTGTGGTTGTGGGCATGGCTTGATCAAAGGTATGGTCAATTTGCATATTATTCTTTTGTTAGATAGGATTATATAGGATTGCAAAACTCATTTACATCTCCAGCTTCCACTTTTAATTGTAATTTGCTTGCTATTTCCACCACATCTGCAATTACTTCCTCCACTGAAGTATTGAATCCCTCAAAGTCAACTTCTTCCAAAATCCTGTTTACATCAATATCTTGACCTTGTGCCATGAATCAAGAATATTATTAATCTCATATAAAATGGTTAATCCTTTCCCGAACATTTTCAATCCACTTTTCCCAGATCCACCAGAGGAATCAAATCTGTAGCAGCTATAGCCTTATAAAATGTATTTATTAAATAATAAGACTCTGAATCTAAAATTATTGCTTGGACAATGGTCTACAAAATGAGTGTTGTGTCAGTAGACAAGAAAATACCATTAATCTTTTTGTACAACTTTATCAATTCCCTGGGATGGCCAAGTGTATTGTCAATAAACAGCAATATTTTGAAAGTAATCTTTTTTTTTTCAATAGTAGGTCTCAATAATGGGCTTAAAATATATTCAGTAAATTATGTTTTTTAAATATATTTTTATTAATTTCAGAGTGGAAGGGAGAGGGAGAGAGCTAGAAACATCAATATTGAGAAAGACTCATTGATCAGCTGCCTCCTGCACACCCCACACTGGGAATTGAGCCCAAAACACTTGCATGTGCTTTGATTCATGACCTTCTGGTTCATAGATTGACACTCAACTAAGCTGGCCAGGCTCATGTTGTTAACAGATGTACCGATGTGCTCTCTTCCAGGCTTTGCTACTTCATTTATAGAGGACAGGCAGAGTAGAGTTAGCATAATGCTTAAGATCACTGACATTTTTGAAATGGTAAATAAATGAGCACTGGATTCAATTTAAAGTCATTAGCTGCATTAGCCACTAACAAGAGAGTCAGACTGTCTTTTAAAACTTTGAAGGCAGCCATTGATGTTTCCTTTCTAGCTATGAGAGTCATAAAGGGTATCTTCCAATATAAGGACATTTCATCTACATTGACAATTTGGTTGGTAAATGTAGCTAACTCCATTAATGATCTCAGCTAGATCTTTGGATAACTTTCTGCAGCTTCTACATCAGCACTTGCTGCTTCATGTTGTACTTTTTATGTTCTGGCGACAGCTTCTTTCCTTGAAACTCATAAATTCAACTCTGCTGGCTCCAGAGTTACTTCTTCAGCTTTCTCAGCCCTCATGAAATTGAAGAGAGTTAGGGCTTTGTTCTGGATTAGGCTTTGGCTTAAGGAAATGTGATTGGTTTGATTTCCCACCTATAAATTCCTAAATACCCATGAGTGAAGGTCCAGGGATGGAGTTGGCTTGAATCCTGTTCCATTCTGTATATAATCCTCTCCTCTCCGCCCTTTTGTCCTGAGGCAGTTACAGTTATTATAGTTATAGTAGTCCTAGATCTTACATCTGGTTAAAACAGTATCCAGAAGAACAAAGCTCTCTGCCACCCCCCACTTAGGTACCTCCAGAACAGAAAAAGCCTTTCTAGAATCTTCAGGAAACCTCTATTTGAGTTGCACCACATGCCCATTTCTGTACCAAGTACAGTAAAAAGAGACAATTAATTTCAAGCATATCAGAACCACTCCTGGAGAGGAGAGTCAGGCCAGTACCTGGGCTTCAGTGAAGAATCTGCATCTCAAAGAAAACCAGGTTTTATTTTTAAAAGTTTATATTAGGCAACTGGAAATAATGCAAATGCAGAATTGTCAATTAAGATGGATGAATACATATACTAGTAGATTTTCCTGGGTCAGTAGTTGGGAAACCGCAGCGGCTCATGAGCTGCTATGCTTTGCTGCTCTGTTAACTAATGGGTTTGCCGACCACTGTATCAGAGGAGGTTCTGTAATATGAGCCCTGATCACATCTGCAGTGACACATATAGGCACACTCAGAACAGGCACACACAGTGTTCAGACTAGTTTTTTGGCTTTCTTAAACCTCTCAGGATCCCTTATAATTTTTATTTCTGCCTATTGCTATAGGAGAGACAAAATTTACCCATATGCTCAGTTTTTTTTGTTTTATGTGATTTTGTTGTTGTTTTTTTTTTTGGTGGGGCCTAAAAACTAGAAACTATTATGTATTTACTACTGGAACACTACATAAAGAAAATGGCATTACATATTTAATAAAGAATTATCCATTATGGAAAGAAAATTTTTACAAATTAAGATGAAGAAGACAATATGAAAAGAAGGATAAGACACAAACATACATATTTGACAAAAGAAAACAGTAAGTCAATATAAAAAAAATGTTCAACCTTACACAATAAAAATTGAAATGAAATAAGATATCGTTTTCACCTATTCAATTGACAGATATTTACAGAATGACAATACAAATATTTGAAGAGGACGTTGATGGACACTTATGTACTAGTGACTAGAGTGAAAACTCATTTAACCACATGTAGAGAATATTTAATACTAATAAAGTACTAACATATTATCCTATAAATTGGTATATCTGGATAATGTATGAGAAATGGTTCCATATGTATGACATATAAGAAGGTTCACTCTTACTAGAATGCTCACCCAAGCTCCATGAAGACTGGAAAATTGTGTGTATGTGTTTTCTTTCTATTAAAATAGTGATGAAGACTTAGTAGGAGTTTAATGTTATAATATTAAATGGTATAAAAACATGCACAATATAAAACAATAAACATCTGGCAAATGAAAGAATGAGAAAAAACACCATAGTATAACTTCTCAGAATAAAATGTCATGTATTCAAAATTGGAATAATTATCAAAATAAAAATTAAGAAATTATAGCTAGACAGTGTTGTGTTAAAAAATATACTTTTGTGTGAAAATAGGTTCCAGAAAATCACAAATAGTATGTTACTTTTATGGAATAAAAAAATAAGAAGTAATAACTTATCTTTTATGGATATAACCATCCCATACAATAAAAGGATAAAATGTAAATTGACCCTAATGGCCAGAATGAGCACTGGACCAGTCACTATGAGGTGCACTGACCACTTTTTGGTTCCTTTCCCCAGCCAGCAGGCTCTGATTGCCTGATGGCTACCCCCTGCAGAGGTGGGACTGGTGAGCAGGTGGGAACAGCCAACCTCTCGGTCCCTCCCCCCAGTTGTCAGGCACAGATCACCTAATGGCAAACAGGGAACCAGAGGTGGGTGGCAGCAGGGGGTGGGGCCGGCTAAAAGCAGCTGAGGAAGATGGCCCTGATTGCAGGCCAGGCCTAGGGACCATACCCATGTACAGATTTTGTGTGCCAGGCCTCTAGTATTGAATAAAACTATTTTAAAACCTCACCAGAATGATAAACAGCGAGGAGGCAGGGCAAAGCAATGAAGAGGATTACATAAGCAACTACACAAGCTCTACAATAGGTCTATTTAGTAAGTTGGGGGTATTCAAAATAATTAATATTATTTCTATGCATTTTTATTTTTACATGTTATATATTTATCTACATATTAATTATAGCATTATAAACTATCAATATAATTATACAAAGCAAATTAAAAAAACACTTAAAAATCCTATATAATACAATCTTAATATGCACAAATGGTGGAATGACCTGCAGAATGACTGGTCACTATTATGCTCACTGACCACCAGGGGGCAAAGACTCCAGCTCCTGCATTGGGCATCTGGCTCCCCCACTCCCTGAGAGGGAGGTGACTGGTGGCGGCAATCAGGGGCGGTGCCGGCCAGCAGATAGCGCCAGGCCACCAACCAAGGCAGGTGCCAGCAGGGGCCCCCTGATTGCCCCACCAGCCACTCACTCCATAGATAGCCTTGATCACCAGGCAGGCCTAGAGACCCAACCCTATATATTGGGGACAGTCTTAGATTTAAAAATCGAAAAACTGAAATAACAGGATGATGCAGTGATGACATGCATGGACTCTGGCTTGCACATTCTGTGGTTAGCCCTGATTCTGGCACTTATAACTGTGTGACCAAGCCAGTTACTTCTCTCTGCTTCAGTTTTTTTCCACCAATAGACCGGAAAAAATCTTACTACCACCTCAGAAGGATCATGTTATGTACTACTTTTTATAACGAGGGCAAAAAAATGTAGTTGCCATAAAACAGCAAAATGCCTCTCATCTGTATGAAAAGCATGGTCACTGGTGCATGCAGTACCCTGGGTTGTGAGAGGATGTCCGACGGCCAGTTCAGGCCCAACATCCCCTGAGGGGTCCCAGATTGTCAGAGAATGCAGGCCAGGCTGAGAGACCTGCCCCCCTTCCTGCACAGATTTCATGCACCAGGCCTCTAATAGTTAGATAATTTTGCACTTGGAACATTTAGCTAAAATCTATTACATGTGTTTGGAATTCTTTAGAGAGCCAAATATAGATCTGGCTCAGTGGCAGTTTCCCACTAGCTAATTTGATATATTTTCAAAAAGTATATACCTTCCAATTTGCTGGGTTAATAATTAGAACTTTGTACATTTATTATTTTTTTAAATTAGAATTAAGTACTTGAAGAATTTAGAGCCCCAAAATTTGGATATGACAGTAATTCAGAGAGAATTAAACTAACATTTACCTTTGCACTGTTTAAAACGAATCTGTACTTTAAGCAAATTAATTGTGTTAAGATTGAAAGTTTAAAAAAAGACTATCTTTTTAATTGCTCAAACTTTTCATGGTTATAAAAAATACTGACTTAACTAAATGATTACTCTTCTAAGCACACATGAGGTGTATCTATTTGTTTGAGATGTACCTGAGAACTTGTTCTTTAATAAATTTAAAGGTATGAAACCCTAATTGTTATAAAGTAATCACAAACCTTATTTTAAAAAATTCTAGTTGCCTTTCTTCATAGTTGAAAAATGGGTGCTTTTTATGAGCCATTTCTCTTTTAAAATATTAATTTAGGAATTTCAAAAAATCTTGGTTACTCAGAAGACAAGCATGAAACTTTCCCCTGTCTAAAATTCTACAAACCAGCATGATTGGTATTCAATATGGTGTGTATTGATCTAATCCAAAAATAGCCACAGAAAAGACATTGGAAATGTTCCAGAAGAATACGAGGGATAGTAAATAAGAGTAATTAGGCTAATATGTTTAATGTTCTGAGAAGAAAGCACATGGAGAAGTATTTCTCCTGTTTCCAGGAATGTAAATCATATCAATGTTAGAAAATTACTTATAGAAATGTGGGATAATCTAACTCAGTGGGGAAAAAATCACTCAACTAACTTAAAGGACAGAGTACTTAACAAAGTATATTTAGAGTATACTGATTACAGCCACAAATTTATATACTTCTTGTGTAGATAAATTTGTTAATAAGATCCTTTCAAAATTACCATTTTAGATGGCATTACTCTGTATAAAATGCTGGCAAACTTGAGTGAAGCTGATTTCAAGAAAATTATTCATTTAATTTCTATCACTTAGTATTTATGTTCCCTTTCCATTCATTTATTCCTTTCATTTTTATTCATTTAGGCATTTATCAAATATTGATTTAAATGAGTTTCATTATAGGTATAGGATCAACTGGGTAAGATTTTCAGGAAATTGATTCTTTTAATAGGTTTATTCTTGCAAAATCCTCTGAGCAGATAAAGGCTGCTTGACCCATTCACATCTCTTTAAATTTTTTATAACTTTTTTTCTCTCCATTTCCTTTCTTAATTTAGATTCTTTCTTTGAATTGCCTTAGTAATCTGTTTAATATTTGAGATATTAAATACTTATTAATGCAATGAATTATTATATATTTTGTAGATTTTATATAGTAGACATTGAGGAAAATTTACAATTTAACAGTCAAGCAAATTATTTCACACTGGGTAATATAATAATTTCAGGGTTTTTATTTAAAACTATTCATGGTCATTTGAGACTTATCTGCTTCATGATAATTTTTGTTTATTTTTATTTCACTAAAATTAATGTATTTATAAAACCTTAAATAAATTAGATATTAGATTGCTAGAACTGTCATTATTATTGTTTGTTAATGATGATTGTGTATCTACTCTTGCTAGTCCCATGGAGCCTAAAATCTTACTTTCCTATGAGCTTTGGGTAGGCCACTATGACCTTTCTTTTCTTAAAATAAGTATTTTCCTACATTCAGAAGCACTGAGATAGAGACACACAGAGAATGGAGCAAATTTTCTTAGCTTTTTATATTTTGTATTCCATGTTCAGTTTTTTTAAGGTAGCCACTTAATAGATACCCCATTGTCTTATTTTACACCCTTTCCCAGGCTTATCATGCCTATGTTTCCGTTTTTATATCTATTTCTTCTCACCTTCTTTACCCTATTTTTGTTTGATTATTCATTTTGGCTTCATTATGAGAATTAGTGATTTTGTCTTTTTACTTACTTTTTTTTCCCCACCTTTTCTTAGTTTCATTGTCTTTGAACACCTGGGGTCAGAGTCCTTTCCTCGGTGTTAGTCCTGGAGAATAATGAGCCAGGTAGTTTACGTCCAGTCCATGATAACTTTTTCTCTCAAAAATCCTCCTGTTACAATTTTAGAGAATCGTGTAATAAAACCTGCTTGAAATGAGTGTATGGAATTTTTTTTCCCACTTTAACTTAGTAACTACTGAGAGTAAATGAGTTAGCAAGCATCCCTTACTCTCGCCTAGATTTTGAATACTAGAAAGTATGAACATCGAAGTCTCCTATTTAATTATTTCAGTATTAAACTTTCTTTTATTATAGTCATGTTCCACATAATATTTTAATCAATGACAGACTGCATACATAATGATGCTCCCCAAAAATATAATGAATCTGATTTCCCATAAGCAATGAAACAATATGTGATTCAGGAGGAATTGAATGCACAGATTACATCCTAGCCAGCCAATCACTGACCTGTTTAGCACAGAGGAGCCTGGCTCCCCAGCCTACCTATTCAGATGGTGCTACACGCAAATCTTGCTTAATAATCTTCAGAGAACACTACTGTAAACTATTTGTTGAGGACTTAAGATCATGGACATAGATTCACAGGAGGTAACAAGAATTAAGTGCCACTGCTACTTTAGTAAATACTTTTTGTGGTAGTCTGGAGTCATCCTGTCCTGTACTTGGAAATATTTTCAGATTGTAATGATGTAAACCATAGATAAATTTTATTTCTTCCATCAATTCAATGCCAGAAAGAGTCTTTTGTCCCACTTGGGGTCAATTGAACCAAAAACAACATTTCAAAGTCAAAATATTGAGCTTTCAGTCCCACACCTTCTTCATGTGTAATACCTCTTTTCTAAAGGATGCCACAGAATTCCACTGCTGACTTCTGCACCAACATCCAATAGTCAAAACCACATTGTAATGACAATCTGTTATGTTCATTTAACTCTCCATCTTGATTTCTTATTTCTACATATTAGTATTCCTGGACCACCTCTCACTCACTCCTGACAGTTATTGTTTTGGTGATTCATGCCTTACTCAGCCAGATTCTACTTACTATTTCCAACAATGTATGCAGCCCACATCCATTATGGAGCAGCATTGACAGCTTAAATGTCCTATTTCTGATGCATTCAGAAGGAACCAGGGGGAGGGCTTGTGGGACAGTATTTATAAAGTCTACAAATAGTGTCCAGCCTGTTGTTGTTCCTTGTGATTAAGCCCTAGGCCTTCCCATTCACTCACCACTCACTCACTCAGAGAAATTTCTAATCCCACAAGCCCCATAGAGGTATACCATTTTTAATCTTTTATATTGTACTTTTTCTGTACCTTTTCTATGTTTAGATATGGTAGATATACAAATACCACAGGTTAGAATTGCCTGTAGTAACATGGTGTACAATATAGCTTAGGAACATTAGCCTATACAATATAATCTAGGTTGTAGTAAGCTATACCATTTAGATTTGTCTAAATACACTTTGTTATGTTTGCACAATGATGAAATCACCTAATGACTGATTTTTAAGAATGTAGAATTCTGTCCTTAAGCAATGCTTGACTGTATTCTTAAGTATTTAGCTTCCTATTGAAAGGTGAAAGAAAAAAAATTTCAAAGTCAAAATATTGAGGTTTAAGTCCTACACATTCTTCATGTGAAATACCTCTTGTCTAAAGGATGCCACAGAAATGACAAGCAATTGTCTTTGTCTTCCTTTTGAGTTTCAATGTTTAGTTGAGATCAGAATGGATATGTAGATAAATTCTAGAATGCCAATAGCAATGAAAGTATGAAAATCATGGAGAAAAATGAGTGTCAGTATAGAAATAAGCTGATAAAGAATTGAACATAAAATTTCATTTACCACATATTGTTCTGCAGAAATGTAGTCTGGAAGAACATTGCTGAGGTGTGCATCAACAGTGCCAAAACTTAAAGGATTTAGAGAAAAAGGTAAGAATAGATTTCACCATACATACATCATCACAGTGATTATCCTAAGTCACATTGAAACTGGTGTGCTAGGTGAGAGAATTTGTGTTATAAGTGTATTGTCTATTGTTTACTTAAATTGCTTTTCCTAAAATTATGACTACGTTCAATAATTTTTCATAAAGTTAATTTTGAGGTTATTGTACTTGTTATTTTTTTAATTAAATGTGTAGCTTTAGGAACAGGACTTGTTACATGTAAATAACAGTTAAAGTCTCTTTAAAAAGTATTGCTACCAATTACTCACCTACTATTGTCCATCTTTCTAATGCATCTTCCCGCACTTTAAAATATACATTCATTGTTTTGTCAATTATAAATTCCAGGTACAGTTCTTAGGACAGCCCTTCACAAGGCACAGGCCCTGTCTTCAGACTCATCAGCTCTACTTCAACAACTAAATCTGAACAGGTGACCTTCTTTTTAATGGCTCTATGCCTTTACTCTAGTGTTTCTTTTTTCAGAAGTACTCACCTTCCATTGCCTGGTAAAGCCCTCATTCTCTACTCCAGTTCACTTGTGAGCCCTTTCATTATACTTTCCCTGAGGGAGTTACTGAAGTTAACCACTCCCTTTTGTTAGTTCATCATAACTCTATCATATATTTAATTGTGCTATGTTACACAATATTAAGAAAGTATACTATAGTGATTAAGACAGTGAGTACCAGAATCAGATTGAATCAGCAATTCACAGAACATAACCTCAGGCAATTTATGTGTCCTCTTTGGCATTCAATTTCACCATCTGTAAAAAAAAAAGGCGGCGGGGGTAATATCGCTGACTGATTTGGCTTAATGGAAAGAGCATCGGCCTGCAGACTGAGGAGTCCCGGGTTGGATTTCAGTCAAGAGCATGTACCTTGATTGCAGGCACATCCCCAGTGGGGGACATGCAGGAGGCAGCTAATCAATGTTTCTCTCTCATCAATGTTTCTAATTATTCCTCTCCCTTCTTCTCTGTAAAAAATCAATAAAATATATTTTTTTAAAGGGGTAATAACAGTAGGTCAAAGGTGGTTGGATATTTCCTATTTCAGCTTTGACATGTAAAGAGCTAGAAGGCTACATTCCTGTCCTCCCAACAAGAACAAGTTAAACAATTGAAAGTTGATTTTTTTCTTGGAACCATCAGAGAACTGAAGTTGCTGGGAAAACGGCTATCCTAAAATCTGGAGAAACAGCTCTATCCACAGTTAGAAACCAGAGCCCTTTATCTGGGCCAGATCAGAAGCCACATAAGCAATAAGCTGTTGGAAGCACTTAAAACTGTCCTTTGGGTAAATTGTGAGAGGCTGAGTGTGGACTACTATGAGTAGAATCGGGCTTAAATGGGCAATCAGACATCCATTTTACAATCCAGGACTGTTGGCTCCCAACTGCTCACCTGCCTGCCCCCTGATTGCTCCTAACCGCTTCTGCTTGCCAGCCAGATCACCCTCTAACTACTACCCTGCTAGCCTAATTAATATATAACTGCTCCCCTGCCAGCCTGTTTTCCCCCAACTTCCCTTCTCTGCCAGCCTGGTCACCCCTAATTGCCCTTCCCTTCAGGATTGATTGCCCACAACTGCCCTCTCTTGCAGGCCTGGAACCTCCCAACTGCCCTCCCCTGCTGGCCATCTTGTGGTGGCCATCTTGTGCTCACATTGGACTGGATCTTTGACCCCATGGGGCAGCCATCTTGTGTGTTGGAGTGATGGTCAAACTGCATATTACTCTTTTATTAGATAGGCAGAGGCCTGGTGCATGGGTAGGGGCTAGCTGGTTTGCCCTGAAGTGTGTCCTGGATCAAGGTGAGGGTTCCCTTGGGGTGTGGGGCAGCTTGGGTGAGGGGCTTATGGTGTTTTGCAGGCTGGCCACATCCCCCAGTGACGCAAGCAGAGGCCTTGGGATCTTGGATTAATTTATGTTCTACAATTGAAGCTTTGTAGCCTGGAGTGGAGGCCTAGGCAGTAGGGCTACAGAAGCTTGGCTTCCTTCATAGCCCAGGCAACCCTAGCTTCTGCTCTGTCCTGCTCCATGGCTGCTGCCATTTCTGTTGAATTTATGTCTCTTCTATAATTGAAACTTTGTAGCATTGAGTGGAGGCCTAGGCTGGCAATGGCTGGCAGAAAGCTTGGTTTCCTTCATTGCCAGGAAAACCCAAGCCTCCCTCTTGCTCTCAGTGGCTGCAGGTATTCTGGTTGGTTTATTTGCTCCTGATTGGCTGGTGGGCATGGCCTGTGGGCATGGCTTGATCGGAGGTATAGTCAATTTGCATATTACTCTTTAACTAGATAGAATTTCTGTCTCCATCTTCTGTGGGTCTATTGCTCTGATCTGAAGAACCCTAAGATGTAAATAATATGACAAACTTGGTGTAGAATATGAGAAGTTCATCCTATTTTTTGCTATTTTCCCATAAAGCTAAGACTATTCTAAAATAAACTTTTAAAAAATGTTTTAATATTGGTAATTTTATAATGGTTGATTTAATTCTTCACAATATTGTAATGCAGGTTAAATCTCTGTAAAATTCTTAAAACAATGCCTAGTACAAAATAAGTGTTAATGAATGCTATATATTATTATTAAAGTAGCCTATATAAAAGCTTAATATGCTAAGTATCCGACCATTCGTTTGACCATTTGACCAGTTGTTATGATGCTCACTGACCACCATGGGGCAGATGCTCTGACAGGTAAGTTAGCTTGTTTCTGGGGTCTGGCCAATCAGCACTGGGCGAGAGGGGCCAGGCATGACCCGGAGCCCTCCTATGATCTCTCCCCAGTGGGGTCCCTTGGCCTGGACTGTGCCCTCTCACAATCCATGACCCCTTGGGGGATGTTGGAGAGCCAGTTTTGGTCTGATCCTCACAGGCCAGGCAAAGGGACCCCACCAGTGTATGAATTTTTTCACCAGGCCTCTAGTCATATATGTTTATTTTATCAGATTTCCACTATTCTCTAATTCTCTTGTCTAGGCCTGAGTCTTATTTATTTTTGTAATTCTGAAGATAAATTTTATTAGTTCTTTTTTGGCAGGCTTTGGACATTTAACAAGAATAATCAGAATGATTTATTCAATAAGTATTTACGGAGGATATCTTCTGTGTTTATACTAATCTGTCTATTGTAGGGAAATACACAAAGGAATAGAAAATGTTTTCAAGGAACTTAAAGCTTATCTAGACAGATTTATTTTTTATGTGTGTATTTATCCATTATCTTGCTGTTGTCTACTGTCACCCTAAGAAATCTTCAAACCTATAGAGTTTATTTGAGCCAAACTGACGACAATTGCCAGAAAGCAAAATTGCAACAGATTGAGAAAATATTCTGGAAAATAGCAGTTTTGCACCTTATTTTATACATTATAGTCAAAAGAAAAGGCAAAGTGGGTTACATGAAGTGTATTGGTGATAGATTAGGGAGTCAGGAGAAAACAAAGTGGGGTAAAGGAAGATCCTCTGGGATTGGATAAAAAGTAAAATGATAGACACATATCTGTTTGCATAGGTGGTTAAAGGATTGTTAATAGTCAATAATTAAAATAATAATAATAAAATGAGGGGATTTTGGTCTCTGCTCTGGTACAATGCTTGTGCTTTGAGGGGTCTGGATAAAAGGAAATTTGTTTGTTATACCAAAGGCACATTATCAGGTTTGTTATTCCAGATGCAAAAAGATGGCAGGCTCCTTTAAGGTGAAGATCTATATTTGTTAGGGAAAAATATTTCCCTAGGCCCTGATTCCCATCCAAGAACCGCTTTTAGTTAAAAAGTTTTAATTTCAGTCCACCCTGTGTGTTTGCTGTAAGTCTCTATGTGTGTAAGGCCTCCAGGCAGGCCTCCCTTGAGCTTGCCAGGTTTAGTATGTGCCCCCTTTTCATTCATACTACTATAAACATTTTGTTTTTACTCTGTCCTCTTCCAAAATGGAGCTAAGGTAATTAATGAAGGAGCTAAGTAGCTAATAAATAGAAATATAAGAAAGTAATAATGAGGCATCTATCATGTAAATAACTCTCCCAATTACACATACCAGCTCCCACTGATACCTTTGTAATTTAACCTAGTTATGAATAACTGGAAAGGAACACAGGAAAGGCCAAATAGTTTAGGCCAGTGGTCGGCAAACTCATTAGTCAACAGAGCCAAATATCAACAGTACAATTAAAATTTCTTTTGAGAGCCAATTTTTTTAAACTTAAACTCCTTCTAAAGCTACTTCTTCAAAATAAACTCACCCAGGCTGTGGTATTTTGTGGAAAAGCCATATTCAAGGGGCCAAATAGCCTCATGTGGCTCACAAGCCACAGTTTGCCGACCACTGGATAGGAATTTATTTGTGCTGCTTTGCCAGCAAGCTGAAGTTTAACACACCCCAAAGAAGACACCTGTCTCACAGGGAAATTCCAACATGGAAAGGAAACTCTGGATGCTGGCTTTGCCTCTAGTTCTACTGAGTCCCCAGCTGCACATCTTCTAAGACTGGATGATGGGACTTTGTTTACCCAAGGATGCAATTCCATGCAAATAAAAAATCACTCATCCTCCTGTGAAAGTCTCAGAAGGTTCTTTCTCTGGAGATGTCTTAAGGACCTGACCTCCAACACTCAATGGGGAAGGGAATATTACACTTTCATCAGTAACACTTCCAGTGAGTCATGTTTAATGACTGAGTGATCTGACTTCTTGCAGATATAGATTTAATTTCTAACCCATGTAAGCTGTGTGCTTTTAGCTGTTTTCTTAACTTCTCTGTTTCTGTGTATACTTGCTAGAGATAAAGATAAATGTGTGGTTGATCTGTATATATATACTAGAGGCCTGGTGCACAAAATTAGTGCATGGGGGGTGTCCCTCAGCCAACCATGCACCCTTTCCAATTTGGGACCTCTCAAGGGATATCCAATTACTGGTAGGATTGGAGCTAAATGGGCAGTTAGACATCCCTCTCACAATCCAGAACTGCTGGCTCCCAACTGCTCACCTATCTGCCTTCCTGATTGCCCCTAATCTCTTCTGCCTGCCAGCTTGATCCTACCCTTTCATTCCCCTGCCAGCCTGATTGATGCCTAAATGCTCCCCTGCCAGCCTGATTGCTCCTAACTTCCCTTTCCTGCTGGCTATCTTGTAGTGGCCATCTTGTGTCCACATGGGGGAAGCCATCTTGTGTATTGGAGTAAGGTCCAATTTGTATATTACTCTTTGTTAGATAGGATAGAGGTCTGGTGCATGGGTGGGGCCAGATGGTTTGCCTGGATGAGGGTGGGGGTTCCCTTGGGGCATGAGGCAGCCTGGATGAGGATCTTCTGGTGGTTTTTTGGCTAGCCATGCCCCCAGGTCACCTAGGTGGAGGCCCTGGTATCTGGGATTTATTTATTTTCTATAATTGAAACTTTGTAGCCTTGAGGGAAGCCCAGGGCCAGCCAGGATGGGTGGGAAGCTTGGCTTCTTACATTTCCATGGAATCCCAAGCTTCCTGCTCACTCTGTGGCTGCAGCCATCTTGATTGGGTTAATTTGTATGCTTACTCCTGATTGGCTGGTGGGTGTGACTGGTGGGCATAGTGGAGGTAAGGTTAATTTGTATGTTTCTCTTTATTATTTTTTATATATATATATATATATATATATATAATTTCAGAGAGGGAGGGAGAGAGAGATAGAAACATCAATGATGAGAGAGAATTATTGATTGGCTGCCTCCAGCATGCGCCTCTACTGGGAATTGAATCTGCCACCCACGCTTGTGCTCTGACTTGGAATTGAAACTTGACCTCCTGGTTCGTAGGTTGAGGCTCAACCATCTAGCCACACTGGCCATACTGTGTGGTTGTTTTAAGTAATAAACTAAATAGATGAAGGTGCTAAAGTAAGTAATATGTGCTCAATAAACAACCAATGATATTTATACAGTAATTTCAGCAAGGAAAATGTATTTATATTTGTTAATTTTGGATCTTGAGTATTAAAAAAATATATCACTGAGCAATTAGAACATCATTGAGAATATTCTATGGTATCTGATTTTGATAGTACATTCAAAAAGTAATACCAAATTGCTTTTTTATTAACATATTTTCAAATATCTTTTTCTTCTATCTCCCTATTTTAAATAGAATTAAAGTTCAATTTTGCACGTAGAACAATTCTGAAGTCCCTTAGATAACTCTTTTTAAAATTGTATTTGATTCCTAAGATTAAAAATAAAAATGTTCTAAAAATAATACTAGTGCATTTATTTATAGACTTTATTCACCTTGAATAATAAATTCTCATAGATGGATTTTTTTCTCATTAATTTTCTTCATCCTGTTACTGTAGTTAGCAAAATAAGAAGGAAGCAAAGGGAATCCGACACTGTCGAGCCTAGTGGTCTAAGTTGTATGAACTTATTTGCTTCAGAAGGAAGCTACAGCTTCACATACACCGTAAGGAATCACAGCAT
Organism: Antrozous pallidus; assembly: GCA_027563665.1. Lineage (NCBI taxonomy): Eukaryota > Metazoa > Chordata > Mammalia > Chiroptera > Vespertilionidae > Antrozous > Antrozous pallidus. Next base: position 37,159,216 of record CM050514.1, read on the forward strand.
TGTCCCACCAAAGATGAACACTCCTCTCTTCCCTCCTGGTAAAGGATTGTGGTGGGGAGGAGTGGGGGCCACATGTGCAATAGAAGTCATTATGGTGCTGGGAAAGGTGCTTGATATAGAGGCCGGTCAATCTAACCTGAGAAGAGGATCTTTGGTCAGGGCTAGACCTAACACAAGCCCCAGAAAGGTTGGAAAGTAGATTGGTTATTTTTAAAAAGTTCCTGGTTTATTCCAAATCCAAGATGATAAAAATCCAAGAGCCAGGAGAACAAAGAAACATTCCCCGCTCACACTCCTCCTCAGTGCACAGTCTAGCTGCAACTGATGCCTGGGGCAGGTTGAGTGAACTCAAAAGGATTAAGCTTTAATAAATATGAATCAGGAACTGTGGACACTGGTCTTGCTAAAGATACAGTTGACCTTTTTCCATTAAAGGATAGATAGAAATGGGACATTGAAGACCCAGGAGGGGCATTCTTTTAATGTTTGCATTTAGAACTCAAGTAAGTCTTACCACACCATATTTCCCATGCATGGGTCCTTGGAATGCTCTCCTCATAATCTCATTGAGGAACATGATGTCCACTGGCAATAATCACATTTTTAATGTCTCATTTTTACTGTCCTTATTTCTCTCTTATTTATTTTTGACTGTGTATATGCTAGATTAGCAACTGTCAACACTTTTTAATACATGGTGCATATCAACTACTAAAATTCTGTGACACACCAAAAAAATAGATTATATTTTTGCCAATCTGACAAAAAAATATAGGTATAATTTTGATTCACTCATACTTATGACTATCGTTGTTGGATGTTGTATTTTTGTTTTTAATTTGACAATCTACGGGAAAAGAGGTCAATTTCCCTGACTAAATAGTCAAGTGTTAAATTTCTTTTTTTAAAATATATTTTATTGATTTTTCACAGAGAGGAAGGGAGAGGGATAGAAAGTCAGAAACATCGATGAGAGAGAAACATCGATCAGCCGTCTCTTGCACATCCCCCACTGGGCACATGCCCTTGACTGGAATCGAACCTGGGACCCTTCAGTCCGCAGGCTGACGCTCCATGTACTGAGCCAAACTGGTTTTGGCAGTATTGAATGTTTCAAAGTGTTTCGTAGCACACTGGTTGAAAATTGTCATGTTAGACCATAATCATTCTTGCTCAATTTTGGTTATGAAGTATATTTGCTATCTACTCATATTTTCTCTCACAAATTACTTATCTTTTATTTATTTTTCATAAACTATATATTCTTTCCTTTATAGATTTAATGATACTCTTAGGCATACAAATGAATTCCTATCTCTATTGGTCACATTCCTGGAAGCATACAACCTTCACATGTGTCTATTTTACTAAACCTCTTGCACATCATGTTCTTTCTCTCTTAAATCTTAAGAGAGAAAGTGCTGTCACTGCACTTGTACTCAAAAAGGTTTCAGGAAATTATCATCAAAAGTATGCACAAGGATAGTATAGGTCCTTTAAAAATAACAAAAAAATACCCTATAATTTTGTTATGGAAGAGTTCTAATATTATACTGGAAGTACTAACAGAAAATTTTCTATGCTCACCAAAAAAGCTACTCTATTTTATTGTGTGAAACAGTGCCAAGAATTTTTTAGTTCCCTATAGCCCTATTTCTCAGTTCAAAAATTATAGTCTATCAGGTGCAATATATATAGTAAATGGAAGCCTGTCAAGCTTTATATTCTTTGGATGAAGCTGACATATGAATTGAAATAATTATAATTTGCACTGACTCCAGAGATGGAGATTAAAGTGTTAACACTTAGTTCTACTGTATGAAGCTCAGCAGCAGTTCCTGGTAGAGTCTTTGCAGGGGATTCTTCAGTAGCTCAAGTAACATAGCAAAACTCAACAAAATATTCCTCTAGCTCACTTCTAAGTGGAAGGGAAAGTAGGTGCTCTTTCAAGGGCTGGAAAGGCACTAATCATATTGAAAAGTACCAATTTAGCTCTGAAGATTGTTCCTGGGTGCTGCAAGATGAGTCACAATTTACAAGCATTCCTGGCAGAGGCCTGTGGGTTTTATAGCTTGGAGAACTTGGGACTGCAAAGATTGTGTCTTCATTTAAGTGAAACTACTGAAGATTTATCATCATTCCTCTTTTCTCGTCAAGAAGCAAACTTTTACTTATTCTCCATGGAGTGTTTGTTTGTTTGTTTGTTTGTTTGTTTTTGGTGTGCGTGTGTGTGTGTGTGTGTGTGTGTATCTTGTTCAGCTTGGTGACATCAAAAATTTCAGAAACCTTTTGAATATCCCTGAGGTGAGTGTCTTCTCTGAGGGAGCCAGCATTGATCTGATGGGTGTCATGGACTTGAATCTATCCTGACATGGTGTTTCTAGGTTCTAGTTCACTGCTGATCTCACATGACTACCCAGAATTCCAGGAAAATAAATCCAGTCTTCGGTTAAAAGAAAAAGAAATTTGAAAAGCTTTGGAATTCTAAATTAAGATATTTTATGTTTCTCTTCTTCTATTTAGAGATTTAAAAAAGATGATTTTAACACCTGTCATTGATCAGCTATTGACTAAGTGTCTGCTGTGAGTTAGGGACTCTTTTTTGATGTTTTGTATACATTTTCCCATTTATTCCAGGAGGACATATTGTTATTCTCATTTTATGAATGGTATAAGGATAGGCTTTTGGGGGTCAAGAAATGCACTTGTGATCATTCAACTAGCAAAGAGTCCCCAAGTTTCTGTCTCTGAAGTATGTTTCCTTAATCAGATTTCACCTTATTATTAAGTTATAAATTCAGAACAGTTAGATCTTCTCAAAAAGTCCATGTCTCTCAAACTCTAACACCTACTACGTACTGTTCTGTTATTTTCATTGTATACCAAATTATGCTCCATCATATCTAATAAAAGAATAATTTGCAGGTTGACCATTACTTCAACACACAAGAGGGTTATCCACATGTGGTCAAAGATCCTGCCCCCATGTGGACACAAGATGGCCACTACAAGATGGCCAGCAGGGGAGGGCTATTGGGAAGTTCCAGGCCCTGCAAGGGAGGGCAGTTGTGGGTGATCAGGCCAGCAGGAGAAGGCAGTTGGGAGGGACCAGGTCTGCAAAGGAGGGCAGTTAGAGGCAATCAAGCCTGCAGGGGAGGGCAGTTAGGGGTGACCAGGCTGACAGAGGAGAGGAATTGGGGGCAAACAGGCTGGCAGAGGAGCAGTTAGACATCAATTAGGCTAGCAGAGTAGTAATTAGGGGGTGCTCAGGTTGGCAGGCAGAAGCGGTTAGGGGCAAACAGCAAGGCAGGCAGGTGAGCAGTTTGGAACCAGCAGTCCAGGATTGTGAGAAAGATGTCCAACTGCCCATTGGGCTGTCGGACATCCCTCGAGGGTTCCCAGATTGGAAAGTGTGCAGGCTAGGCTGAGGGGCATCCCCTGCCTCCCATGCACGAATTTTGTGCACCGGGCCTCTAGTTAAGACATAAAGGGGAGAATCTTTCCTCTTCTGATTCTCTTTGACTGGCAGAAATATCTGCATAATCTAAGCAGTCCACATGATCCCTGCCTCACGCAGAGGTGTTCAGAGAAGACCGAGACCATCAGGCACACGTATCTCAGTACTGCTTTCAGAGATTGTCAGTGTCCTATGAAGGACACTGCTTTGGGAACTTGGGTTCTTCAAGAGCGATACCTGAAATGGATAATTGATATCTGGTCTATTTCTTCACTATATTATCATTTCCTATGCACTCTGAGGTACACTTTGAAGACCCCAATACAGACACAATGTTTCAATGGTCTTAAAGAAATGAAAGTCACTTCATCTCCTTTACCTTTACAAGGCAAATATCTTTTAGATCCGATAGAATACTTTAAAATCATGACTAATATTAAAGTCTGGAATTACGAATCTTTTTAGATCCTGCCACAAACTTTGAATTGTATTTCTTGACTCTTATCCAATTCGTTCCCTTCTGACTAAAACATCATTCTTCTCCCCTTTGCTCTTCCTGCCTCCCTGGGCAAAATTTAACCAGCTGCACTACTAGCAATTATTGCATTCACTGACTGAAGATTTCTCAAGCAGTAGAAAGAGAACAGGATAGTTGAAACAAATTGAAAATATTGTAGAGTAGATGTAAGAGGTAAGCTCTTCGTTGGATGATCATCATCAGCTCACCAGGAATAAAAAGCCAAAGTTCTACAGAGTAGATAAACAGGGTAAATACAAAGTTGGGGAAATGTAGAAGAGTCAGTATGAGCAGCGTGTTGAAAAAGCATTAAAGTGCAGTCTTTGAAGGCTTGCTTTTGGAATCAGGCAAGTCTGGGCTTAATGCCAGCTCTGCACTTTTTCACTTTATGACCTTGGATATGTTATTCAACTTCTATAAGCTTTGGTTTTCTCATTGAAAAAATTAAAGTTACACCAACATCCATACCCACAGGTTGTTATGAGCATTAACTGTGTTCATCATCTGATAAATCCACTGATATGGCGTGAAGTGCTCAATAAGCAGTAGCTATATGGAGTTAATGAAGAATATCTTTGAGATCAGATGTGATCCAACTTACTTGTCTGTGTGCCTGGCATATAGTAGGCATGCAGTAAATGTTGGTACAATAAAGAAAGTATGTATTCAGCAGATTGGATTGGAGAGTACACATAGAACAGAAGAAACCAAAACTACCTGGTTATGAAAGACAAATTAAAAGCTAAATCTATTTCTTCAATATTTTATGGCAGATATAAAAGTAAGATCGTTTATCCATTAATTGCTTGTAGTAGATGTTGCTGTATGTACCTCACAAGCTGCCTGTTTTGGGGGGATTTTTCTCTGAGTTCTTGAGAATGATTTGGTGTTGGAGTAAACTTTATGTTAAACTTAAGAAATATCAGGATCTCTCTAATTCATGATACTATTTATAATATCTCCTAAATGAGTTTGCCCTATGAAGATGAATATTTTTAAACTGTCTCATTGCATGTTTAAGGTATTATGCAGTAGAAAGTATTGTATTTAAAGGATGGAAGAAAGAGAACATTTTTTTGTACTGATAGCGCAATTGCTCATATGTAGGAGCTAAAATTCTGTGTTTTAGAAAAGTGTGCCCTTACACAGGACATTTCATACTCAATGCTATCTTTGAGAGAATATAAGGTGCATAAGTACTTGTCTTGCTCAGAAAAACAGTGAACATTACATTGCATTTGAAGTACTGCATTAATTCTACCAATAACTCCAGCATTTTACTGTAGGGTATTCATATATAATTTCAGGTATGAGTTACTGTTCTCTAATTATGATGCTAATTATGTTTTTATACTCTGGGTCAGTTCATTAAAACTGTGCTACTTGGTGACTATTCTTTCATCTTCTTCACTGCATACATTGTCACAACCCTTTTTTGGCCAAATGCTCATCTTCACATACTAAATTGAGGTTTGCCTGTATTCTTCAACTGTCTCTTTTATATATTTAGATGTGTTTTAAACCTAAGTGCTTTGAGAAATCTTTAAAGATTTAAGAAAATAATTGAAGCAATTACTAGAAATTCTAAAGTGCATTTTAACACTATTGAAAAATATAAATCTTTGCTTCGAGGCTTAAAAGCTTTCTCTCTCTTTTTTCCCCCCTCAGAAAACTACATGGCTTAGGATATTTATCTATTCTCAAGTAATTTTCAAGGCAGATATCATAGTGAGAAAATCTGTTTTGTCGTGACATATATACAAAAGGAGAAGTTGAAGGAGAAAGTAAAAATAAATAAAATGATTTTGAGAAAAGACGTTATAATTTAATTATTATTAGAAGGGTTGAATTGTAGCTCCCAAAGCGTATTTCCACATTGTAACCTCCAGAACTGTGAATGTGACCTTGTTTGGAATGGTATTATTCCTGGGTATGTTTCTCTCTTGGGGGATAACTTTTTTTATTCTGTGTAAGCTCATTAAAAATATGATTTTCAACATTTAAAAATAGAGTATTTAGAAATAAAGTTTTGAAAAATAAGTTACTAATTTAGTCTTTTGTACTTTATTATCCACTTTCATGATATAGTTTTACTCTAATGGAAAGCAATGTTATTCTAGAAGATTACATTAATAGTTATAAAGAAATATACTACCATCATTTATTTTTTAATTATTTTATATTGATTTTAGAGAAGAAGTGAGAGAAATAGAGAGAGATGGAAACATCAATGATGAGAGAAAATCATTGATCATCTGCCTTCTACATGCCCCATACTGGGGATCATGTGCCCTCGGTGGGAATCGAACCTGGGACCCTTCTGTCCATATGCTGATGCTCTATCCACTGAGCAAAACTGGCTAGAGCACTATTATCATTTCATTTGTACAAAACTGTATCTTTAAAAAAAAGGCATTTATTTAATCTGGAAAGAAAGCTGAAGCATCAATTGTCTCTAATTATTGATCATGCAGCTGAGACATTTTCATTTCATTCATTGATCAAATAAATATTTATTGAGCACCCACTCTGTATCATTCCATACGGTAGAGATACAACCAGAAATACATAAACAAGTATCACTGTCCTCATGAATCTTATATTTTTCTATTGCAGGAAGAGGAGGGACATTCAATAAGCATGAAAAATAATAAATTTTATATTACGTTACAATATATATGTTCAGGTAAAAAGGAAAAAGTGTTGAGTTGGAAAGATTGCAAATTTAAGGGTCAAATCTCTGATAAATACTTGTGGAAGGTGAGAAAATGAGTCATGAATATATGTGGGGGAAATTATTTCCAAACATAGTGAACATTCAGTCCTAAGACCTGTTCCTCGTGTGTGTAAGATACAGCAGGAAAATAATTGAAGCTATTGCTAGCAAAACTAACATGCATCTAAACACTGTCAAACCAATGAAAGCAATATGCGAGCTAGTAGTAGATGAAGTCAAAGAGATAACAAGGTGAAGATACATGAAGTCCTTATGCTATTTGAGGATTTTAGCTTTTTTTCTGAATGAAATGCATAAACATTGGAAGTTTCAAATAAAAGTAAAATGATTTAAAAGGAACATTGTCTGCACTGTGCAGAAATAGATGGTACATGTGAAAAGTTAGGATCAGGAAAATTAGAAGGCTTTTGGTATAATGTAGGCCCATGTTATTTATACCAACAGGAGCAATATAGGTGGTGAGAGGTGGTAAAACTAAACATGATTTGCTGCTGGATTTGGGTGTAGGATAAAGAGATGATTCAAAGATTTTTCACCTAACTAAAGAGGTGAAGTTGCCATTAACTGAAATCAGGAAGAAAACAGATAAAGTGGATTTTGAGGGGAAAGATAATAAACAGCTTCAGATATCTATTTTATATAAGAAATGTTGAGTAGGTACTCAGAGAAATACAGAACTGAATGAAATTCAAGGGAGAGTTTCATGGAAGGAGTTGTCTATTTAGCATACAGGTAATATTTAAAGACATGCAATTGAATGAGATTGCCAATGAAAGCAGAGAACATAAGAAGTCCACGGGCTTAGTATGAGGCACCACAAGTTTGGTGTCAGTGATATAGGAAAAAACACACCATAAATTTGATCCCAGGAAACCAATTGAAGATTAAAAATAAAAAGTTTCTTAAGGGAGAAAAGAGACCAACTTGACTGCTAATGGGTCAACTATTATAATAGCTATTAATTGAGTATTGGATGTAACAATGTAAAGGTTATTGCTGACTTAACAAGAACATGTTCAATGGAGTAATAGAAGTAAAATTAATGTTGGAGTGGATTCAATAGACAGTGGACAGAGAAGAATCTCAGAGAAAATATTGACAACTCTTCCACAGGATTTAGCTATAGAGGGAAGCAGAAAAATGGAGGTCATTCTGTCAAAATGATTTTTCTTTAAGATTGGCAAATTAGCAGGATAATTTCTCATAAAAACGATGCAGCAGAGAGACAACACTCGATGGTATAGAAATGAAATTGGAAAGTTGTATAGCTGTCTCTCTTTATCTGCAGTTACATACAGTCAACTTAGGTCTGAGAATATTAAATGGAAAATTCCAGAAATAAGCAATACTTTACATTGCATGCTATTTTGAGTAGCGTAATGAAATCTTGTAATGTCCCCCTCTGAGCTGCCTGGGACATGAATCATTCCTTAGTCCATGCTGTAGATGTTCCCTGCCCATTAGTCACTTAGCAACCACCTGTCACCAGATAGACTGTCACAGTATCACAGAGCTTGTGTTCAGGTAACCCGCATTTCACTTCATAATAGTCACCATAGAGGAAGAATAGTGAGGCTGGCAATTCAGATATGCCAAAGAGTAACTATAAAGTGCTTTCTTTGTTGCCAAAGTGGAAGTTCTTTGCTGAATGATGAAAGAAGATAAATTGTATGTTGACATTGCTAAGATCAATGTAAGAACAAATTTTCTATCCACAAAATTATCTAATTCATAAATTACACTTATAAAAGTATGTCTGTATAGATACAGAAGCCACCTCATTAGTTTCTGGCTTCTCTATGATGTGTTTTTTGTTTTGTTTTTTTGCACAAACAAGTGAAGCATGAACACTTTTATATCTTTTTCTCTTATATGAAGGATATTGTACAGTAGATACACTCTTGCACTTTGTTTTCACAGCATGCAGTGTTTTTTTTAGCTTCACAATAACATATCTGAAATAAAATTATATCAATTTATAAACATACTCCTCAAATTTGCTTGCAGCTCTATCTTAATTTTGTGGAGGTATGGTTGTTCATTAACCATCTCCTGTTTGGAAACTTAGAGAAGCATTATAATTTTGCTAGGCCAGATGGTTATTGACTTACTCTACTGTGGCAGGTAACCTATTTTTTCCATTTTCTACTAAGAGAATTATACTTCCCTGACCTTTTTGATATAAGGAGTGATCTTGTGGCTTACTTTGGCCCAATGACACATATACAGAATTAAAATGTGTAATTTCTAGTTAGAAGTTTTGGGAGGCAGCTCGTAAGTCACCATAATCTTTTATATTTTTGGCTACATGATGAGCAAGGTATTTAATAGGCTTTGCTTTGTCATTCTGGATTCTGGGATACAGACAGTGTGCAAGATACGGTGATTTTTGAAATGTGATCAAGAAACAAACTGTTGTGGCTACTTATAGGCCGATGAAATTGTGGGGATTATATGCTGGTGCAACATACCTTTTCCTAAGTAACTAGGGAACACACAACATAAATGTTAAAGCAATAGAATCCATGCCTTTGTATTAATCTGCTCAGTCTGTTATAACAAGATACATAATCTGGATAGCTTACACAACAGAAACTTACTTCTCACAGTCTAGAGGCTGAAGTACAAGATCAAGTTGCCAACTGGGTTGGTTTCTGGTGAAAACTCTTTTCCTAGCCTATAAACAGCCACCTTTTTGTTGTGTCCTCTCATGGCTTTTTCTTTATGCATGTGGCGGGGGGAGGAGAGAGAGAGAGAGAGAGAGAGAGAGAGAGAGAGAGAGAGAGAGAGAGAGAGAGAGAGAGAGAGAGAGAGAGAGAGAGAGAACCTGGTATACCTTCCTCTTCTTATAAATACCAGTTCTATTAGATTAGGAGAGTGGTTGGCAAACTCATTACTCAACAGAGCCAATATCAACAGTACAACGATTGAATTTTATTTTGAGAACCAATTTTTTTAAACTTCTTCTAAGGTCACTTCTTCAAAATAGACTCCCCCAGGCTGTGGTATTTTGTGGAAGCGCCACATTCAAGGGGCCAAAGACCTGCATATGGCTTGCGAGCTGGGTTTGCCGACCACTGTTTAGGACATAACTCATTTAACCTTACTCCTTCCCTAAAGGTCCTATCTCCAACTAAATCCACATTGTGAGGTTAAGGCTTCAACATATATATTTCAAAGGGGTACCATCTAGTCAATAACATCTTGCATTCATTGCCCAAAATAAAGTCTCCTTCTGTCCCCATTTATCGCCATGTGCCCTTCTTCATCTCTCCCCACCCCTTTTCCCACTGGCTAGTATATATTCATTCTTCTCAATCCAAAGTGCAAGGTATATGTTGCATAACCTAGCAAAACACAACAAATTTCTTCTTTATTATCAAGTAAAAATCTTGATGTTTTCCCCCTCAAAGACTTGCTGAGTGAACTTTTTCACTGGCATACATTTCCATACCTGGCAAAAAAACTCAGGAGTCACTGACTTAATGTGATCTTTTCTTGTTTCTCTTTAAACACTGATACCTGTATCAATGCTGACAATGGGCAGGGATCCCAATATGCTATGAGGCAAAGGGTCAAGGAGACAGGCAACCCAGCATTTTGAAAATATTGCTATCTTCTCAAAAACATGTTAACAGTATCATATATTATGTCTTTCAATGATTCTAAAGCTTGTACTCATTTAGTAATTTCCCATTTAAATTCCGTTTTTGAGCAGACATATTGCTTTCCTGTACGAAACAATGAGAAATATATTAACCTAAAATATTTTCCCTTTCTATGGCAGCTGCCATGATATTCTGTGCTAAGTTTATTGTTCATGTATCTTCAAAAAATCCTTTTGGATGCTTGGTAATACTTATTTCTCTGGTTTTTTTAAGTATTTGCATATTGTGTTATTATAAATATTGTTGTTGGTAATGTACTTCATATATGGGATTACCTTATAACTTACATTTGTATATTATCCATAATAATAAAAGGGTAACATGCTAATTAGACCAGAGATCATTCCGGACGTCCTTCCGGATAAAGCCAGGGCTGGAGAGAATCCCAGGTCCTGGGTGCCAGAGGGAAGCCAGTGCTGGCAGCTGGGGGAAGGAAGGCCTACTCTTGTGTGAATTTTGTGCATCAGGCCTCTAGTCTATAATAATAAAAGTGCAATATGCTAATTATACCAGACTGCCAAATGATCTTCCAGACATCATCTTGGACGTCCTTCTGGATGAAGCCATGGGAGCAAGGGCCGAGGCAGAGGAGGTTAGGGGCAATCAGGTGAGTGGTTAGGAGCCATCAGGCAGGCATGAAGAATGGTTAGGGGTGATCAGGCAGGCAGGTGAGTTTCTGGGGAGATGAAGCAGGCAGTCACAGTGGTTAGGGGACATAAGGCAGGCAGGAAAGTGAGTAGGTAGGAGCCAGAAGTCCCGGATTGTGAGAGGGATGTCCTACTGCTGGACATCCCCAAGGGTTCCCAGATTGAAAGAGGGTGCAGGCCAGGCTAAGGGAACTCCCAACCCCCACCATGCACAAATTTTGTGCACCAGGCCTTTAGTATATAATGTGTAGTAGATAGACTTTAAATAAGACTTTTAAATAAAGCTTAAATAGCAAAATAAATATGCTTGTTTGTTTATTACTAGCTGATTATAATTTTGACTGAAATTACAAGCCAAACAATCTGCCTTTGTTTGTGAATACACATGACCTTAATGTAAATTACAAAGTAAGATGTTCGAATCTGAGTAAAAACGTTGATTATTCTTGAAGAAAAAAAAAGTAAATGACCACTGAAAGTTAAGTTTGTTGTTTTATAAGGTCATATAGGAGCTCATGTGCTCTGGCTTGCCATTTAAATAACCATATAAATGTCTTTGTTTAGTTTTTCTTTAATTAAGATAATATATTTTAAAACAATCAAAAATTCTAAGTGATTTTAACTGTTTAAAACAAAAAAAAAGTTGGCTCATACTTATTGTGATATTTACATTATTTTAGAAACAGAAAGTTTCTAGAGATATGGAAAAAAATCTAATTTAACATGAGTGGTTTTATTTCTCAACACAGGTTCATAAATTCCTAAATGTTACTTAATCTTGTTGTGTTCTGAACAGTTTTTCTTTTTTGAAAAATCAGATAGTCTTAGATAATATTTAATATTATTTCCTTTTATCTTGTAATTTGTTAATTTTATTGCTTTTAATTGTCTTTAATATCTAATATCCTGGTTTACTATATTAATTCTTATATCTGATCACTTAAGCAAGCAATACTACATACTTTATTAATGCTATAAATTTAGACCCATTTTCTATTTGACAAAATAAAAACCTTTTCAAAGTTAGATTTTTTTTTTGTAATAGACTTAAAACTTACCTTTCTTTTTCCCTGGCAGTTATTGACCTTTCTTGCAAGAGATTATTAGCTAAAGGTCATTGCCTTTTTATTTTGTTACCCTAAAGTTAAAGAATTTATTATCTCATCTTTATTACTATGGCAGATCATTTTCTTTATGGGCTGTGTAGTACATAAATAATGCAAGATTTAAAGTCTTAGAATTCCTTTATCAGCACATAGCAAAGTACTTAAAAAAATCCTTTTCTGGCTGGAGTTAAGAATTTACTTTTATGCTGAATCCACTAAAGCTTTGGGAACTGCTTATGTATGGCAGGCCAGCTACTGATATTGGGCAGATCTGAGGATAGACCTACCACCTATTGAATTAACCCCCATTAAATTCACCAGAGAAGAAATAAATGGTAATGCAATTTTGATTTTTAAGATTATCATTGCCTCAGAGATGTTTTATTCTATTATGGGGTTCTAGCATCACTACTAGAATAAGAAAGAAAAAAAAACACTGAAAAATCAAAATGGAAGTATGCAGTAAGAATAGAAAAATAAACTGCATAAATGTGATGCCCAGTAGAAATATTTTTGCAACTGGAAACAGAATGGCCATTTTTACTTTCCTTAGTAGAGTTTAAATAAAATAGAAGACACGAAAGTCCTGGTTGACAAAAATGTAACACATTTCTCAACTATTCCAAGTTCTATTACCACCCAGAGGAGGAGAAATAAAAGTCAATATTACACTTTTCCAAAATGCATGTACTGGCATACTGCCAAATAATTATGTGGCAAATTTTGACCTCCTTCAAGATGCTTATCAACAGAGGGTTCAAAAGACCAGCAATCCTGCCTCTAGAAATCTAGAGGCCTAATTAAACTTATTTATATATTCTGAAAATCACTGTTATTTTTAAAATACTGTTAAAAACTGGTTCATGCATTTGATTCCTAAGTCTTTCTAATTGTGACAGATGTTAAACTTCTATAACCCAAGGCGGGGCATAAAAATCTTCAATTGACCTGGGTTATTTTCTCCATTAAATGATTGCATGTCAAAATAATTCCATTAATGCCCTGGCAAATGTAGCTCAGTGGTTAGAGTGCCAGCCTGAGCACTGAAAAGTCATGGGCTCAATTCCGGCCAAGGGCAAGTACCTGAGTTCCAGATTCTATCCCTGGTGTGTGAGGAAGGCAACCAAACGAAGTCTCTCTCTCACATTTATGTTCTCCCTGTCTCTTTCTCCCCCCTTTCATCCTTCCCCCTCTTCAACTTTCTCTAAAAATAAATGGGAAAAATATCCTTGGGTAAGGATTAACCAATAATAATAATAATAATTCTATTAACTGGTATTGAGTAATAATACAAGAACAAATTTTAGTGTATCATTATATACAGTATAATTGTAATAGACATTCAAATGCAAATTCTTAATAAAATAGCTTTAGAAACCTTTTTTCTCCTCTGTTTTATGTCTCACCATGGATTCAATTAATAAAGCAATAAAGAGAACTACATACATTTCAAAAATATTCAATTAATTTTAAAAACAAAACAAATATTGGTGAACTGTGATTTTAACAAGAAAAATAAGCCAACAAAATCCATGGTGTTATGGATTGTTTTTAGCATTTAGTCATATTCTAAAGTGTTTTAGAGTATAGAGTAAATGGAGACACCAGAGGTCAAATTGAAGATAGGAATAGTTCAAGTTTTTTATCCAGTTTAACTAATTGAACATTCTCTTTAAAAAATTAAAGAAAGTAAAACTAGTATAATTTACCTTTGCACACCTATTTGTATCTGCAATAAAAAATGTTAAGTAGTTCTACATATTTTATTTTATAAATGTACAAAAGAATGAGTAAATATGGTAATAACTATTTAATCAAATTAATTGATAATTATTTTAATAACATCATTAATAAGGTTTTAAGTTCATGTGGATATGGCATTTTGAATAATTTAACACAAGAAAATTAAATTGATATTATAGGAACAAAAATGCTGCAAAGTCTGTCAACTAATTTATTGAAAGTTTTTAATATAGCAAAATACTGTATAGCAAATAATTATTTAGCACTTTGTATAGGAAGATGAGACCTGGCCAGTAAATAAGAAAGGTCTGGGTGAAGAAACAATACAAAGGTGACAGATAAAAACTATATGTAATACAAGTCATGATTAAATAAGAGATAAATGAAGATACAAATAATGTCCCAAAAAGGATTTAGGACGTAATTTTATGTCTCTAAACAGGAGTGTATACAATTGTTTAAGCAGTTCTGAGACTATTGATTAGCAGAATAGTTTTAATACACCATGAAGGAATAGTATATTACAGCGAAATATACTATGGGACAAAAAGATGGACCTAAATATAAGATGTGTGGTTTGTCAAATAGCATAAATATGCATTTGTTTATTTAAATTGTAGAGGCCCTGTGCACGAAATTTATGCAGGGATAGGATCCTTGGGCCTGGCCGGCAATCAGGAATGATCAGGGCCTCCCTTCCCTGGCTACCAGCTGCCAGCTAGGGCCTCCCTTGATTCTGCATCAACCCCTGGTGGTCAGTACACATACATCACAGTGAGCTATCTAACTTCTGGTCTTCCAGTCGAACTCCCATGGAGACACATTGAATATTAGCCTTTTATATATAGAGATGGGAATATTTTCCTAATAGTATTTCCACTGGGCCCATTAAAACTTATATTAATATTTGTTGCACACATCACTGAAAAAAATAGGACATGATCCTTCTGCTCTAAAAGAAATACATTCTGATAGCTGTTTAAAAGCAAACAAACAGACAAAACATGATCTTTCATGTGAATATGCTCAAGCATTTTGAAGAAACAGATCAGTGACAGTGCAAAAGCTTTTCCAGCCTATCAAGTAAATACGTATTTAACAACTTTGTAAATTTCAGGTCAATGGTCCAATAGACCAAAAAGTCTTGAAGCTGTTATACTGTATCCTTTTAATGTACATTTAGGGAATTTAAAAATTGCAGTTTATTGACTCGATTATTGAAGCAAGTCAGTTTATCAGGTATTTAAATATTCTACCATTAAAAAGTACATATATAGGATGCAGTCATAATTTCTGAATAGAATTAAATGTAATATTACTTTCAAAACCACTTGGTTAATTTTGAATTATTTTTGGCACATATTTTCTTCTTCCCCATAATACATGTTTCTTCCATGTGTAAGGTACCTGTCTGGGTCTGAAAATTTAACTGACTAAAACAAATTAATAGTAGAAAAACGGGAATTTATTTAATAAGTTTACATGATAATGGGAAACTTACTAAAAAAATTAAGACCCTAAGGAACACTTAGATTTGTGTTTTTTATGTTATTTGTGATGAAGACTGGGAAGTTTATAAAAATATGGTAGTTTAAGGAGTATGAGATACTCCTCTAAAATCAATAAAAACATATCCTCATGTGAGCATTAAAAATTAAAAAAGAAATCAATGAGTAAGCCATAGGCACTAATGTTTAGCAAGATGATAATATTATGACTAAGGTTGAACATTGGCTAATGTTTCACTACAGGTTATGTTAATAATAAAATTAAATAATTATGGTTTTTTATGCAATTAAAATAGCACAAACAATATCAGTCAGTGGTTTTTCACTTTGGCTTGAATTAGAACCACCTGGAGGAACTTAGAGTCACAACTCTGTTTCTGATATAATTGGTTTCCAGTGGAATTTAGTACTAATTTCCCAGGTAATTTTTTAAAATATATTTTATTGACTTTTTACAGAGAGGAAGGGAGAGGGATAGAAAGTCAGAAACATCGATGAGAGAGAAACATTGGTCAGCTGCCTCTTGCAACTCCCTACCAGGATTGTGCCTGCAGACAAGGTACATGCCCCTGACTGGAATCGAACCTGGGACCTTCCAGTCCGCAGGCCGACGCTCTATCCACTGAGCAAAACCAGCTTCAGCTTCCCAGGTAATTTTAATGTACAGCTAAAAGTGGACAAAAATATTCAAATTTTTGTTATTCTGAATAACTTAAAATTATTTGATATTTTATGAAAAAAATTTGAATTTAAACATTGCTGCATTTTCTAACAATTAATGCTTTTGTTCATTGCTCTCTCCAAAGCATGTATATTATCTCATAAACTACAAGTGCTTAATTAAGTTATTAAGTTTTAAAGTATATGAATAAATGAATGAACAAAGAAACAAAGGATGAATGAATGAATCACAGTATACTCAAGCTATAGCTATAGTAATTATTCTAGTAAATGACTTTTCATAAAACCATTAATAGGACCATTGCTTCAAGAGATGTTTATTATGCTTTTTATGTTCTTCCTTTATTTTGATGATTCTCAATTTTTACTGCATATCAGAATTTTTTGGAGGCTTGTTAAAACACAGATTGCTGGGTTCCAACCCCAGAGTTTTCCTGGGAACTTACTGACTTTCAGGGACCATACTTTAAGAACTGCTGCTCAAATTCAAATGTCAACCTTCTTTTAGAAATCTTTGCAGCTTATCCAAAGACCTTCACACAGGTCTAACAGATTCCACCTGCCTGATGTGCTGGCATTACTTGACCCTCATCATATCATCCTGTAGAAATTGAATGGCAAGAACCTCACGGGACATCCTTGTCCCTGCTTTGTTGTGACTAGTGCTATCTTTTATTTCTGACCCAGAGATTTAATGTTTTCTGCCAGTCAGTATTCACTCAATTGAGAATCTGCAGGTAAGATAAAATTTCTGATCAGTCACAATTCTTTCAACAGCACATATAAAAATATAACAACAATTTCACAACTTCTTTACAGTGTATTGAACGGCAGTTTTCCTGGCATGTTGCAACATTGACATTGAGAAAATCTATTTGTAGATGGAAGTCCCGAATAGTTATGTTTTTCAGTTTAAGTGGGATTCTTAGAGGGTATAATTCATTTTAAAAATAAGGAGAAAGAAAGAAAGAAGAAAGAAAGAAAGAAAGAAAGAAAGAAAGAAAGAAAGGAAGGAAGGAAGGAAGGAAGGAAGGAAGGAAGGAAGGAAGGAAGGAAGGAAGGAAGGAAGGAAGGAAGGAAGAAAGAAAGAAGGAAAGAAAGAGATGTGTATGTATGTGGTTCCAATTGAACCACAAAATGAATCATGTCTGATTTTTCTTACAGGCTAGTCATTCATTCATTCATTCATTCATTCCAAATCTGATTCTATAAATAGAAACAACAAAACCACTAAAATAGTTTAAGCAATCTCACCAAACAAATTGGCATCTCTGGAGAAATTGTGGCTGATTTTTGTGATAAACTCAACCTAAAATGTGTGGATTAGTATCTATTATCATGTAGAGGAGGTCTGGGGTAATTTTTTCCAGTTTTATTCAGATATATTGACATATATCACTTTATAAATTTCAGATGTACAGCATAATAATCTGTCTTACATATATTGTAAAATGATTAGTACAAGCCTGCCAAATTTTAATAGACTTTATTTTTTGAACAACTTAAATTTCATTGCAATATTGAACTAAGAGTACAGATATATTCCCTGCTCCTACACATGATAGCTCCCCACCAGAGCAGTATATTTGTTATAACTGATAAACCTACATAAATGAATCACTATTACCCAGAGACCATAATGTGCATTTGGTCTTACTCTTGCAGTTGTGTGTTTTATAAGTTTTGAAAATTTTATAATGATGTAGATTTCCTCTTACATCATTACTAGAGGACTGGTGCACAAAATCCATGCCAATCAGGGCCATCTTTTCCAGTACTAATTGGGGCCAGGGCGGTGACCAGGAGGGACTGTGGAGGGACCGCAAGAGGACTCCAAGGTATGTCCAGCCCTATCTCACCCAGTCCCAATTGGCAGGACCCCAGCAGCAAGCTAACCTATCAGTCGGAGCATCTGCACCCTGGTGGTCAGTTCACGTCATAGTGAACAGTTAGTTGACCACTCAGTCAGACAAGCTTATTAGGCTTTTATATATATATACTAGAGTCCTGGTGCATGAAATTTGGCATGGGGGTAGGGGGTTCTTTCAGCCCAGCCTGCACTGTATCCAATCTGGGACCCCTCAAGGTATGTGGGATTGGGCCTAAATGGGCAATTGGACATCTCTCTCACAATCCAGGATGGCTGGGTCCCAACTACATGCCTGCCTGCCTTCCTGATTATCCCTAACTGCTTCTTCCTGCCAGCCTGATCATCCCCTAACCACTCCCCTGCCAGCCTGATTGATGCCTAATTGCTCCCCTGCCAGCCAGTTAGCCCCTAACTTCCTTCCCCTGCAGGCCTGGTCCCCCCTATTGCTCTCCCCTGCAGGCTCAGGTCACCTCCTCATTGGCCTTCCCTGCAGGCCTGGTCACCCCCAAATTCTCTCCTCTGCTGACCTGGTCACCCTTAACTGCCCTCCCTTGCTTCTCTGGTCCCTACCAACTCCCTTCCCCTGATGGCCATCTTGTGGTGGCCATCTTGTGTCACAGCCATCTTTGACCACATGGATGGGCCATCTTGTGTGTTAGCATGATGGTCAATTTGCATATTATTCTTTTATTAGATAGGATAGAGGCCTGGTGCATTGGTGGGGGCCAGTTGGCTTGCCCTGAAGGATGTCTCAGATCAGAGTGGGGGTTTCTTTAGAGCCTAGGGCGGCCTGGGTGAGGGTCCTGTGGTGGTTTTCAGGCTGTGCCCACAACAAAGGTACATGCCCTTGACCGGAGTCAAACTTGAGACCCTTGAGTCCACAGGCCGACACTCTACCTACTAAGCCAAACTGGTTTAGCCTGCTGTTGCTATTTTTGTTAGAATTTATTTATCTTCTATAATTGAAACTTTGTAACATTGAGTGAGGCCTGAGCCAGCAAGGGCAGGTGGAAAGTTTGGCTTTTAGTAATGTTTTAGTAATATGTGAGGAAGGAGAGGCATTCTATAGTCCTATGATCAGGTCTCAGTCTGTTAGTGAGCCTGTATCTCTAGACTGTGAACTTCATAAGTACTTCACACCCCTCTTCTTCCTCCTCCCCTCCTAGTTGGGACAGGATGGTTAGAGTTAGCTGGAATTGTGTCTTTTCCTTCCTCCATGAGAAAATCTATGGTTGGATGGATTTGGCTTTTTCAGTTTTCCTAAGACAGTGGTCAGCAAAATGTGGCTCGTGAGCCACATATGGCTCTTTGGCCCCTTGAGTGTGGCTCTTCCACAAAATACCACATGTGGGTACGCACGTACAATGCAACTGAAACTTTGTGGCCCATGCACAGAAGTTGGTTTTAGGCTCTCAAAAGAAATTTCAATCATTGTACTGTTATTTGGCTTTGTTGACTAATGAGTTTGCGGACCACTGTCATAGGACATTGAGGCTCTGATAAAACACCAGCAGGTTATACTTATTTTCCCTAAGAGCAGACCTTGTTATGAAAAAAAAAAATGAAATTCTGGAGTATTTAAAAATAGTTTATCCCCATGCTGGAATTACAAGGGGATCTTTATTTTATGTTTACTATGCTGGCCTGATAATCTCCAGGAGGTAAAACTCACAAAAGTGTGTGGTGTCCCCAATGGCTAGGTCTCTTTGAAGCTTTTAACTTTCTAATTTATCCACAAAGAGCCAACAGAAATTGTCAGTCAACTACAGCTCAGTTTTCCTTAACCCAGCACTGGTTCCCTTAGAAGTTTCAGCTCAAGAGTCTCTTTTCAAATGCTGATTCTTGATACTTGCCTGACTGTCTCTCCAGTTTTGGTGGTAGCAGTTTGCCTTCAGACCCAACTTGCTTATAGATCTAACTAAAGTTATTGATGTTTTAGTTTGCACACCTTTTATTTGTTAGAAAATAGTGGCAGCTTCTAAGCTGATGACATGCCAGACCCCGTACTATTTCTTTTTGAAGTGAACAAGCCATTTGAAGCTAAAAAGATGTTCAGTCTTTTTTCTCCTCTATTTTTATACTCCCATGATACAGTCTAATGAAAAGGAGACAAACCTTTAAAAAATGTTTTCTTGCACTTCAAGCTTCATTTTCTTCTCATTAGCCATTCATAACAGCCAGCTTGATCAGCAGGAAATGTAGCTGACAAATGAAAATGCTTAGAAATATTTTCTTCATTATTTCCTTACTGATCCCACCCCCTTTGCTTTTCCTCATGATAAATGATTACAAGAGAAACATGTTGTTAACTTATGCTTAAGAATCATTCTTGTGCTGTCTTGCTGATATTAAACAAAAATGTGACTTTGCTGATGTTGGCTCTTCATTTCATAATTATTCTAATATTTTTATTCAAAACTATAAACGTTTTATTTTAGGAGTTTTGTACTAGTATATATCACTCATGAAAATAATGCCTTAGCCCTTTAGATAAAATAAGTTTAGAAATTTGAATTCATAGCATCTATGACAAAATGAATCTTTTGGAAGAAAACTTCTTCCTTCACTAAAAGCTTTGATTCTCTCATAAGAAACAGGAAATAAAAACATAATGATATGCTGTGTTACAAAATAAATTTCTGTGTTCACCAGTCTAACCTATAATTTCAAATTCTGCTTTCACCTTTAATCTGACTTGAAGTTCTACAAATATGGACTTTTTTAAAAATTAAAATTTAATTGCATTTTTTCTTTAGTGGTCTCTCTGTTCACCCATATGTTAAAAGAAAATTCAGACCTCCTCACCCCTTTTAAAATATACAATATTTACCTAAAACAGTAATTAAAGTTGATTATATATTTAAAGGTGCTACAAATTTTGTACACACTTTCTTGTTTTTAGGTGATCATTAGGGGAAAAGATAATCAAAATCTCCTTAACCCCTATTTCTGTTTTCAGAGATAGGAATTGAACAGATGTTATATGGCCAAACCACAAACTCATTTTCACCTCAAACCCATCTTCTTCTTTCAATACAATTTTTTTTTACCTAAAACTCTACATATGTCTTCTTTTTTTTTTTATTAGCACATAATTTCTAAGACTTCTTATTAGCATTTAAAATATTTTACTTGATTTATCTAAGCTCATTTCTTAAAATCTTTTCCTGGAATATTTTCTGCATTTTGAGTAACTAGAACATAGAATGGGGATTGGCAAATAAGCTTCCATCAATAATGAATGTGGTTGGAGAAAATCCTAGACTTTATTTGTTGCCATTAATGCTATGATGCAGACCATTACAACATGTCTACCAATATGGTTATGTAAATTTGCATCCTTAATGATTCTGTTGCTCCAGGTTGATTTATATTCCACAGTAAAAAGTTTGTTTGCTTTACAACAAAATTATAACCAGGCAGGATAAGAGCCTCTAGGGCAATAATTGCTTCACAGTAGGGGGCATCTAAATCTCAAATTGCTATGCATCTGGCCTGTAAATCATCTGTACAGAAGATGGTACTGCCAGCCAAAAACCAGCAAAAGCAAGGCCTATTTATCAATATCCAGACTACAATATGTTTAAAGTATCTATAATTTAGTCATTTTTTTTTCAAACAAAAAGCAAACAAGAGAATCTAAGCCAGACTTGATAGTTTAAAAATGAAATTAAATTTATGAATCTGGGACTGTGCTAGAAAAATCAAGCTTCCATTGTTACCACAATCTGGGACTGTGCTAGAAAAATCAAGCTCCTAAAAATTTTCTAGACCAAAGTAATAACAAAACAAAGATATAAAAATAAGAAATAACCCATACAGGAGGTTGGTTAAATAGGTTTATAGTAGTAAGTACATGAATCAGAGTTTATTCTTATATTAGTATTCATTATTATATTTTATCTATCATATGCTAAGTACTAAGCTATGTGCTGTAGGTTTGATGTACATTTCACCCTCACTCTAAATCTATGAAATGCTGAGAATTGCTGTAATTTATCACTGAGGAAATTAAGGCTTCAAGAATTAGGGGAATTGGCCTAAACCCACAATCAGCATGTAGTCACTTGAGAGCATGTTTTTTTTTCTGACGCCTAAGTTTGTTTTGGGATATTTGTCTGTATTTCTAGGTTTGTATAAATTTTATATCTATTCCAAAATCTAAAATAGCTTTCAGGAATAGTAAGCAGATAAACATATATAAGTTTCATCTACAGTTTGAAGTTCTGAAGTTATTTGCTGCTGTTTAAGGAGATGTGGCTATTCCTGAATAAGGCACACTATTGGCTAACATGTTAGTCCATGTGTAATGGTCATCAGAAAGACAGAACTGGCTAAGTTTTTTTCAAGGCAGCATTCCAAAGCATCCAGGGACCCTCCCACTTTCTACCTTACGTCACCCTATTTCATTTCCTATATGGCATTCATCCTTGTGTAAAATTATTGACTGTTTTTAATTTTACCTTACCCTCTGTCTACCTCCTCTTACACTAAGCATCCAGAGAACAGATTCCTCATCATACAGTTTTCAGCAAAATCCTCAGAATTTAGAACAGTGATGGAAACACAGTAACCAACCACTCCACAATTATGTGTGGAAAGAATGAATAAAGGAAAGAATGAGTAAAAGTAATAAATACTTCTTGGAGGAACGGTAAAGAATGGAAATGAGCCCAGCTAGTGTTTCTCAGTGGCTGAGTGTTGACCCATGAACTAAGAGATCACTGGTTCAACTCCATGTCAGGACATAAGCCTGAGTTTCTGAATTGATCCCCAGTAGGGGATGTGTAGGAGGCAGTCCATCAGTGATATTTCTCTCACTCTATCCCTCTCCCTTCCTTTCTCTCTAAAAACCAATAAAAACATTTTTTTTAAAGAAGAAGAATGGAAGTAAAGAGCAGTAAGGAACTGTAACTATGCAAAAACTCCATTTCATTAACACGACCCTTTCTCCTTCCCATCCTTCCACTTCCTTCCTTAAACATTAAGCCACTTAGGATATCAGATTCTGGTCAGCATCTAACTGTCTTAAGAACAAAGCTTTAAGACTGTTGACTACTGAACCAGTGTCATCAAACTAAAGATAACATCTTTACCTCAGTTGTATTTCAGCTCCAGGCTTATCAAAGGGGAAGAATCCTACTACCACACCTTCAAGAAACTAGATAGACTGATGCCAGTTGACATCTGGACCTGATACAATGATTAACTAATTCCCACCTGGGTTCAAACAATCAGCAGAGCCCAAGACTGGAACTCCCTTAATCACCATGATTATTTTTCCCCCATATATAACCTTTCTGTATGGGGACCATCGGAGAGCCAGAACTTTGAGCACAAGCTCACCTGTGACATGGGCATGATGTCATTATCTTTATCAATAAACCTTTACTTCCTGTTTGCATTTGATTGGGCTTGCAGTCAAATGAACCCCTTAATTTGGTAATAAAATTATCTCCAAACACTTGTTAGCTATATGTTAACGTTTTCTTACATGTGAGAAACTATCCAATATAAGGTATTACAAATGTAAACTGGAAACTACAAAAGTTAACAGTGTTACCTTTAGGGTCAGTTTACTCTGAGAGGACAGGTAAGTAATCCAAGAAGCCACACTTTGATAAAAAGGCTACTCAGTAGGTGGAAGGAGACCAAAGAGTGTCAGAATATTGGTAAAGTAAAAAAATATATATCAATGAAACTCTATAGTGCCTGAAGATATTTAAACCAAAAGTAAATCCTGCTTTTCTGAATATATATCATTCCATATTTCACATGACAATATAAAAATTTAGCCAGGTTTGAAGAATACTTGTGAGAAGAGATCAAATATAGAGATTGGTATTTTCTTTTCAGAGCCAAGGGACTCTTGGTTAATATGTTGATCAGGGGATGGGAAGTACAATTAAGATATATGCAGGAGATTTCCTCCAGGATTAGAAAGTCATTACCCTTTTACCCAGCTGATTTAAAACACCTGAGGCTAATATTGGAGCTTAAAAAAACCTAGAGGCTGTCACTACTGGTTTTCAAGTATTATGTAGGAACTGAAAGGCATGGAGTCCAGGTGGTGTTTTCATCTTTTATCCATTTGAAGGTCATACCTTTGGAAGAGGAAAGAAGACAGCGAGAAATGAACAGCTGGTTGCATAAATGGCATCAAAGAACAAGATTTGTTTTTTTTGGACCACAATTATTCTAACAAAATCACTAGCTCTTGAACAACAAAGTATATCTCATGGGTCTGGAGAGAACATATTTTTCAGGACATTACTGACATAATCAAGAAGATTTTTAAATCTCAAGAGGAAAAGTGAACACCATGAAGAAATCTCAATAACAAATAACATGATGTATATCAAGTAAAATAAGGAGAAGAAAAATAGTATTGTAGATACCTACCTTTCTAAGGGAAAAAAGCACTGTGTATTTAGAATGCAACGTAATGCCTTTATATTTCTAAATGCTTTTATATTTCTATAATGAGATAAATGTTAAATTTTAAAGTGAAGAA
Organism: Antrozous pallidus; assembly: GCA_027563665.1. Classification (NCBI taxonomy): domain Eukaryota; kingdom Metazoa; phylum Chordata; class Mammalia; order Chiroptera; family Vespertilionidae; genus Antrozous; species Antrozous pallidus. The sequence goes on from CM050514.1 coordinate 37,183,664, forward strand.
GACAAATATAGTGTGGGATATTTATCTAAATTGTTATAATGATAGCTAGACAATGCTTACGAATAGCAATCCTACCTGATTTAACTGAAATGAAACAACTAAGAAATTAACTGAAATGGGACAAGACTAGAATCAATGTTTGATTTGTTGAGCTAAAATCTTATGACCATGGTTATTAAAACCCAACACAAGAGATGAGACACTAAGCGAGAACTAGGCTCTTTTCAAAAACCTTGTGTCCAGCCTAGATGATAAATAACTTTCAAGTTCACTAAGTACTACTCTAGAAATACACACAGTACAATTTTGAAGAAATCTAAAATAGAAGACCTGAAAAATATCCTCCTGCTATGTCTAAAAGAAGAGATAGAGTTTTAGAAACAAAGACTATTTCCCAAATGTCAGTCCATTGCATAACTATGGACTTCAGCTATTTCTGCAGTTGTCAGTATTTGTTTTGAAAAGGAAGTGGTTGCCCTGATGCATGGGCATGGCTCAGTGGTTGAATATCAATTTATGAACCAGGAGGTCATGGTTCCATTCCCCATAAGGGCACATGCCTGGGTTGTGGGTACTATCCCAGGTGTGGAGAGTGCAGACGACAGCCCATCAGTGATTCTCCCATTATTGATGTTTCTCTCTCTCTCTCTCTCTCTCTCTCTCTCTCTCTCTCTCTCTCTCTTCTGAAATCAATAAAGAATGTATTTAAAAAAGAAAGTATTGATTTTCTATAACTAGAAACCAAGCATCACATACTGCTGTAGAAATATTATTATGAATATAATAAACACAGAACTGTGTTTTAAATTCTTTCTACATCAGTTTATGTTGACCATTATATCTCACATATGAATGAGATCATGTGATATACAAATGGCAGGGGAGAGGGAATTAGAGATCAACCAAAGGACTTGCATGCATGCATATTAGCATAACAAATGAACACAGACACTGGGGTAGTGGGAGCTTGCCCTGAGGGTGGGAATTGTTGAGGAGGGAAAAAAGGAGACATATGTAAAACTTTAAACAAAAGAAGTCAAAACAATTCTTTCTACATTCTTTGGTCTGCCAGAACTCTGATTTTGAATTTATTTTGTTTTTAAATAGGGCTATTAGCAAGTGTTACTAAAAAGTATTAAATAAATGTTAATGCAAGACTGAGGCACCCTATTTATAAATTACATTTAGTGGAATATAATTTTATAATTGAAAAGATAATGATTTAATATCATTTAATTAATAACATTTAATTATTCAATTAATAATTATTAAAGTCAGTGTACTACATAATTTCAAATTCAGCTGAAATCAACTTGTACAACCAAAGTATTATTTCTTCCTTTGGGCAAATAGGTCCTAGAAATTACTAGAATTACCTGGGGAGTTTTCAATATATACTATGCTCAGGACCCCCTGGCATTGACTCAGATTCAGTCTGTCTGGGTGGGGCATGGGCATAACTAGATTCTCCAAACTCCCAAGTGAGAACCTGCTCCAAGAAGAACATACTTAATAGAAAAGATTATTTAACATATTGTTTGAGGGCACAACCCTACAAAATAAATGGCTAATATGCAGATCGACTGAACCACAGAATGACCTCTTCCCCTGTCACCGCAGAATCAGCACCAGCACTCTGAATACCGGCGTGCTGAATGCAGGTGGGGAAGGGGGCACAGGGCCCCCCAGACCCCATGCCCCGCAAGCTCGCAAGCTCGCTTGGTCCAAGACCTGCCTGCCTGCCTCTCGGCTTCCCTGTGGGGCGGGCAGGCGGAGAGGAGGGTGGGGCTGGGCCTCCAAAGGAACAGAAGAGGCAGCAGGAAGGAGGGCTGCTGAAGGGAGCCAGGAGACAGTTGAGGGGCGGGGAAGGAAGTGGACCAGGGCCCTGCTGCTGGGCTTCCGGGACAGGTGACCCTGGACCACAGGAGAGAGGTCTCACCTGAGGACGCTTGCCGGGCAGAGCCTGGCTTTGGGCTCTCCTGCCCAGCCTGGGCCCCGCCCTCTGAGGCTGGAGTGGGCGCCACGCAGAGTGCTGGGACCGCCTGTGCACAGTGTCCACTTCCAGGCATTGGGCTCTACAAATCCCATGAAAACTGAATTTGCTGCAAAAGAAGTGCCCTTTAAAATGACTATGAACACTGAAATAAAATGTTTTCATTTTATAAGCCTATATTTTACAGTATGCACGTTTCACATAAAAACACCCTAGAATTTCTCTAGGGCAGGGGCCAAATGCCTTTGCCATAAGGTGCCAGAGTGCGGCTCAATTTTTGTGGGCTGCACATTGCCTCGAATATTCAACTCCTGCAGTCCTAGCATGCAAAGCCCAAAAGAATGGAATGGCTGTGTCCCAACAAAACTTTATGGCCACTAAAATTTGAATACTATCTAATAAAAGAGTAATTCGCAGATTGACCATCGCTACAACACAAAAAAGGGCTGCCCTCATGTGGTCAAAGATTCTGACCCCATGTGGACACAAGTTGACCATCACAAGATGGCCAACAGGGGAGGGCAGTTGGGAGGTTCCAGGCTGCATGGGAAGGAAGTTGTGGGTGATCAGGCCAGCAGGGGATGGCAGTTGGAAGGGAGCAGGCCTGCAAGGAAGGGCAGTTGGGAACTATCAAGCCTGCAGGGGAAGGCAGTTAGGGGTGACCAGACTGGCAGAGGAGGGAAGTTGAGGGCAAACAGGCTGTCAGAGGAGCAGTTAGACATCAATTAGGCTGGAAGGGTAGTGGTTAGGGGGGTGATCAGGCTGGCAGGCAGAAGCGGTTAGGGGCAATCAGGGAGGCAGGCAGGTCCCAGATTGGAGAGGGTGAAGGCTGGGCTGACAGAATCCCCCACCACCCCCTCCCCTGTGCATGAATTTTGTGCACCTTCCACCACTCCTATATAATAAAATAGTAATATGCAAATTGACCCTGACACTGGAACAACCAGGAATGATTGGTTTCTATGATGTGCACTGACCACCAGGAAGCAGACGCTCAATTCAAGCCCCCAACCCCCGGTGGTCAATGCACTTCCATAGGGGGGATGGGGGGAGGGGCACTGTTCAGCCAGAAGCTGGCTCATGGCTGGCCAGTGCAGCAGTGGTGGCAGGAACGTGTCCTGCCTCCACGGCAGTTCTATGAATGTCCAACTAATGGCTTAGGCCCGCTCCCTCGGGGAGCGGGCCTAAGCCTTTAGTCAGACATCCCCTGAGGACTCCTGGGCTGTCAGAGGGATGTCTGACTGTCTGCCAGTTTAGTTCATTCCCCTGGGGAGTGGGCCTACGTCAGCAGTCAGACATCCCTCTGGGCTGAAGAACCTCCCCACCCTCGTTCATGAATTTTGTGCACCAAGCCTCTGTTTTTATATAATTTCTTTTCTGCCCTTTAATAAATTATTTCCCTGACTTCTAGACACATTTGCCTACTTTCTGCTAAGTGTGATAATGACACATATCAAACACATTGTAACTTGATGGCTTTTTCACTAACTTTTCTTTGCCTGTTATGTTATTTTCCCAATTATTGGCAGGCTCTTTTCTCCTAATCATTCTGATTCCAGCTTAAATATCACCACCTCAAATATATCAACCTACTCTATAAGACATGATCTTGCTTAGCTTTTATGCCTTTCTGATATCATCTCATGCATTTCTATATATTTTCGTAGGGGGGGGCACATTTTCTGTTTTAATATGTCCTTTTCAAAGTATCTCCAAGAATAATGGAAAAATAATCTTGGTATTCAGTGATTGATTAGTAATTGTTATTAACAATGGTATTTCAAGTTCTAACTCTAAAAAAACCCACTAGACATTGTTTTGTTCAGTTGGTTTAGTGCATACTTAGCTTTTAGCATATCCATTCTTCATCCATTCAATTGTTCAACAGATGCTTGTTTAAGCAGGTTACTCTACATTTTTTAAGTTGCTAGTTGTAAACTAAAACCCAAATACAAAGAAATGAAATTACTTTTGCTATTTAGTGTGTTCATCTCTTTAAATTTTATCTAATTTTTTTCCTTGAATTTCTCTAATCACTCACACTTTATCTTAGATTCTAAAAGTTAAAATTATCCTCAAGGACAATTCATTTTAAGGTCATGCCCAACCAGCTCCATTCAAATAGGAGATGCCAAAAATGTTCTTTACAACTTTCTTTTAAAGATTTGACTAGCACCACTAATATGCAAATTATGTGTTTAGTTGTAGAATCAAAATGATATTAGTGAGATTTTTTGCTTTTTGAACAATTATGCATTTTTTCAACTAGTATCTCTTATGACCAGTAACTTTTTCAATGTATACATTTCTGTTAAAGCTCTTATTTACTTAATTTTGTTCTATTTTAGTTTATTTCTTCATTTTATTGATATTTGGATATTTAACATTTTTCAGAATGTATTGCTACTATCTGACAAATAGTTGCAGTAGGTCTGTTCTAGAATCTTTGTACTTAAGACTAATAAATAGTACACCAAGTGTCAACCAGTGTATTGAAGGATTTGTCCTACCATTTGTAATATCAAAAAAGAGCTTAGACAAACAAAATTGAAAATGTATTCTTAGGTAAAATTAAATATGGAAACACAGTTAACATTCACATTATATATACCACAGAAAATAATTGTATCTAGGAAAAGTTATGCAGAGATAGATATCTATATACCATAACAACTAACTCATAGGAGCCTACCTAGTTAGAATTACAGATTATATCTCAAATAGCATTTATCTCTTTGTGGAAATTTACTCACTTCTCAGATATAATACTTTAAAGAAAGCAATAAACTTATTACAGTGGACATTGCATAAAACACAATGGAACACAAATAGTAAAATACTCTTGATTGCAGCTAAAGCAAATTCTAAATAAAAAACAAAACAAAACAATAACATTGTTACTAGTCATTTGGGCTGTGCCTACACTGCACTCAAACAAATCAACTAATGTAGTATAAAATAATAAAACAATTTGATTTCCATTTATCTATGTTGTTATTTTATTAACTGAATTGACTGTTTTTGGTTTGAATCAATTTATTCTTTTGCTTTTGGGTAGAAACATTCTTGATGTTGGGTATGGGCATTGAATGGCAAAACAAACAACCAAACTGAGAAGAAAAATTACTGCAGCACAGATTTTAAGAAACATATTTTCCTGTTCACTGATCTCCTTTTATCTTCTGCCCATATGTTTCTGTGTTGCAGTTTTATCTCTTCCACACTTATGGAATACTTTGGCAGGGAAAATGAATTCTGATGAGACAATCTTGGTGATATTCCAGAAAGTTTTTAAGAAGTTCAGATACCAAACACGGAATCTGTATTGTTATGTGTTGCAAGGATTTAACCTCCACCTGTCAACAGACTCTGGCGTGTTGTTTGATAAGTGCGATTTTATGATGCATGTTTGTAATGCTTATTAGTGATTCAATTGTCTTATTACTTTCTGTCAGACTTGACCAAACCATAAGCTCATTTTGAAAAATTCACTGTATTTGGCTAAATGAAGTATTTTTCATGTATGAGAAAGCTAAGAAAGCTACATATCATAGTAATATAAGCAAAGAGTACATTTTAAGTACTTATAGGGCCATGCAGAGCAGCCATGCAAGTCCAGTCATATAATACCAGCAACAGTGATAATACCATTAGCACATCCACCCCTGGATAGCCACAAGGGAGAATCCTGTTCTCTTATTCTCCCAGCAAAATGCCTTATGCAAATGATTTACATATATTACTATGTCAGAGAACTGAAACTTTTCATACAGAATACAAAATTTGTTATCACCTATGTCAGAAAGCATATATGATCCTGTGTATATAAAATTCTAAATTATGAAACCAATCTGCGATGACAAAAACCAAATCAGTGGATGCCGGAAAGGCAGGAAATAGGAGCTGGTGAAAAGGAGAGATTTCAAAAGGAAAGAAGAAACATTTGGCATGATTATAGTAATTGCTTATGTTAAAACATTATATTGTATACTTTAAATATGTGAAGTTTATTATTGACTATTATACATCAAAACAATTCATTTTCTATTTATATTTATTTTTGAAATATTTTTTAAAATTTAAATTATAGTTGACATACAATCTCATATTAGTTTAGGTGTATAATTTTATGATTATAACTTTATATAACATTTGAAGTGATCACATTGAGAAATCTAGTACACATCTGACACCATAAATAGTTATATTATTTCTCTGCCTGACTTATTTAACTCAGTACAATGCCTTCTACATTCACCTACATTGTTGCAGATGTCAAGATTTCATTCTTTTTCATATTTTAGTAATATTCCATTATATATTGCCTCTTCTTTATCTTTTTGTCTATTGCTGGACATGTAGGTTGCTTCTATAGATTGGCTATCCTGTTTTATAAAGAGGGAATATGGTAATTGACCATCTCACCCTCACAAAGATTGTGGCACCCACAGCCAATAAGGAGGGAATATGCTAATTGACTGTAACACCCTCAAAGATGGGAGTGCCCACAGCCACAAGATGGCAGCACCCAGATCTTTAAGCCCTGCTGGGGCAGCAAGCACACAACATGGCCAGGCCCTCTCCCAGGTGAGTCCGGCCGCTCCATGCACCTGCCTCCAGAGTCCCACAGCCCCCTTAGCCCCCTAGCCACCTAGGGCCAGCCCGAGGTGCAAGTAAGCCTCGGATGTCAGCTGCCCAGCTGCCGAGGGCCACCCGAGGCTCAGATAACTAGGCCAGCCAAGGCAGTAGCAGAGGCGTGATGAGGGCATCGTCTTTCCCTGGTTGCCGAGTTGCCTCCCACTCCTAAGAGCTCCCAGAGAAGAGGCAGGCTGGGTTGAGGGAACCCCCCCTCTCCAGTGCTTGAATTTTCATGCACTGGGTCTCTAGTTGTAAATAATGTTACAATAATGCTGCAATTAATATGGGGATGCATATATCTTTTTGAGTTAGTATTTTGAATTTCTTGGGATACATACTCAGAAGTAGAATTGCTGGGTCCTTCTGTGTCTCTTTTAAAAGCTCTGTTTTAAAGTTTATTTTGTTTGAGATAAGTATTAGTACCTGAGGGTTTTTGTTTGTTTGCATTTTAGTAAATATATTTTCCATCCCTTTACTTTTAGTCTGTGTGTGTTTTAATATTTTAAATTTATTTATTTTGTTGATTCCAAAGAAGGAGGAAGAGAGAGACAGATATATATGTATGTGTACATATATTTAGAGAGAGAGAGAGAGAGAGAGAGAGAGAGAGAGAGAGAGGGAATATCAATCAAACCCACAGCCTAGGTATGTGCCCTGACCAGGAATCAGACCTGTGACTTTCTGGTGCACACAAAACTCCAACTGGCCATGGCTGTGTATGTTTTTGATTTGAAGCAGGTCTCTTATAGGCAGTATATATGTCAGTGTTATTTTCTTATCCATTGAGCCATCATATGTTTTCTGACTGAAGCATTTAATCCATTTACATTTAAAGTATTTAGTGATAGGTATGTAGTTATTGCCATTTTATTACTCATATTTTTATTTTTTAGTTGTAAAGGAATTTCTTTAATAACATTCCTTGTAAAACAGGTTTGTTGGTGATTATTGCCTTTAGCTTTTTCTTGTCTGAGATAAAATTCTTAAAATTATTTAAAAATGATGATTTTTCATTTTCTGATCAATGATGGCAACAGCCACAAAAAAAACACTAATTAAGTTTTCAGATTAATTTAGATTGGCTAATTGAAATAAGTGAATATTTAAGAAAATTTAATTGTACTGGACAAAAAGCTGTTCCTAAAGTATTAACTAAAATTTATATTGGTAGTTCATCTCATGGTAAAATTGCTTAACATGCAATGAACCTAAAGAAGTCATATTTTTGTCAAAAAAATTAAAATTTAAAGTTATCAAGACCGCATTATAAAATTTACAAAAGCCTCCATTTTTTTCTGTTTTCATTGTGTTTTATTTGTATATCAGGTGTATTCCTTTTGTATTGGCTTAATGTGGTCAAAGGCTATTTAAAAATAATTTTTAACATGAAAAAGAAGACAAGAGTTGTATTCTAAAAGCATACTCTGCTTTTCCAGTTTTTTTAAATACTTGAGTTTACTGCTATCCATCTTGAAATTTCCTGATAAAGGGCAAGCCCATAAAAAGAGTCACCCATGATTTATTAGTGCAACACAGACCAAGCTTAAGACCTCTGATGAAAATTGAGCTTGTCCATGTGTGGTGACCCAATAAATGGTTGTCAAAGAGGAGGAGTAAAGATGAGAGAATTATTGGCTAATTCCCTTACAGAATATTTTAAAGTTCTGACATTTTATTTATAATTGTTTCCTTATGATAGTTTAACAAGGCCAATAGAAAAATTATAGCCTAAAAAAACTAAATGCTATCAACCATGGCTACTTTAGGCACTGTAAAATGTTATCTGTCACTCAATTTATTAAATATGCTTATTGGTTAATTTTATACAATATAGAAACAGAAAAACAGAGGTTGTCCTTATGGACTATATCTGTCGGATATTACTAAAAATCATGATAGATTTATGGGTGTCAAATTTGAACAAAACACAATTGACATATATGAACATCAGAAGTTAAGTTCATGATCCCAAAATGATCACATAAGTCCTAAGATCAAATTTCTCAGATGTTGTTACCAAACATTAACATACTAATTCTTATCCACATATTGAATTTTTATTTCCTTATCACAAATAAGTCACACTATACTAATAGACGACCATATTGCCTTATTTTTTTAAAAAAATATTTTATTAATTTTTTACAGAGAGGAAGGAAGAGGGATAGAAAGTCAGAAACATCTATGAGAGTGAAACATCGATCAGCCGCCTCCTACAACCCCCACTGGGATGTGCCTAAAACCAAGGCCCATGCCCCCAACAGGAATCGAATCTGGGACCCTTCAGTCCGCAGGCCGATAATCTATCCACTGAGCCAAACCGGTTTCGGTTGCCTTATTTTTATAGATAGTGATACACCTACTGGCACCAATGAGCTTGTGATGGAAAATGTCAAAGTAGTAATTTTTAAACTTCAATCAGTAAATAGTAAGAATATACAGACTAATAAAAAAATTATTAGAGAAATATAAATAAATGGATAACTTCAAAAATACAAAGCCCAGAGAAGCACAGGGATGCTATGTGAGCACACTGGAAGAGCATGCAATCTATACTTAGGGAATCAATAAAGAGCATGGGACTCCTGAGAAGATAAGAGATAGATAAACAGGATTTAGAGAGAGAAAAATAATGACACATAAGACAAGAGGAAAGAGCTTAGGAATTCAGACAAAAAAGGATGTCATACTCAACATTTAAATTAAAAAACAAATTCAGTCTTACTGGAGTATTCTGCCAAATTTAGATAAACATATTGGGAGTCTTTGAAATATTTTCAGAAGCAGTGAAATTTAACAGATAACTGAAATTACATAATTGTCTACTTAGCTAGTTTATGGAAAAGGCATTATTTAAATATGAGTAACATGAAGTTCCAAACTTTCATGAGAAAAACTAAGGGCACATAATGAGACAGGTTTAATACCAACTGTCTTTACTGTGCTTTTGGTAATATACTTGAAAAGGTATAAGCTATACTTTTCAAAATAAATATATTTTTTTCTATGCACAGTTATGTTTGCATATATTAATATGTATATTCATATAATAAATCACAAGCCCTGGCACAATAGCAAAATATCAAAGAGAAGGAAGGAAGAAAGACAATATACTTACCTTGAATTTTCTTTCAAGAAACTCCTTGAAATACAATTAAAAATAATTCTTTTTTATTTCCTTAATCTATCTCCAAATGAAAATTTAGCTCTGACTTCATTTTATTCTCTATTCCTTAAATCAGTCATCTCATGTCCTTTGATCTCAGGATATTTATTAAAATATGTATATATTTCTTAAGCATTTATTACAGATATGAAAGTGCTCTAAATATGATCATATGAAATTAAAATCACACTTCACAGAAAGTTATACAAATGCAGAGACACAATATTTCTTAATGTGTTTTTGTATTGTTTCATATTTCTTCCTGACTTTCTCTTTCTTGAATACATCTCTAAGAAATATATAAATACCAGAGGCCCGGCACAGGAATTCATGCATATGTGGGGCCCCTAAGCTTTGCTGGGGATCAGGGCAGATCAGGGCCAGACCAATCAGGTGCTGCTGGGCAGGCAGAAGGATGAAGGGAGGGACCATAGGCCGATCAGGGCCTGCTGCCCAGGGGGCAAAGGAAAGGACAGGGCACAGGAGGTTGGCTGCTGGCTGCAAGGAGGGAGCTGGTCCCCAGCTACCCTTGGAAAGGGGCTGTGTTTGCTGCCACCCACCCCCAGTTCTCCATTCCAGCCCGGACCCCAAAGGCCCCAGCAAGGTCAGGAGAGGAGGTGATGGTCACCAGGCCAGGCATGGAAGGAAAGGATGCCTGTAGCTGATGCCACCATCTGGCTGTGAGAGGTTGGCTGTGGAAGTACACTGACCACAAGGGGACAGCTCTTGCATTGAGTGTCTCCCTGCCTATGGTCAGTGCACATAATAGCACTGGTCAACTGATAGTTCTCATCATTTGGTTGTGATCACTTAGGATTTTATATATATAGACTAGGGGCCTGGTGCACAAAATTCATGCACTGGGGGTGGGTGGTCCCTCAGCACAACCTGCCCCCTCTCACATACTGGGAGCCCTCAGGGGATGTCCTATTGATGGCTCACTCCCAGACTGCCCAAAACCAAAAGCCTCTGGCTGAAACCTCAGCCAGGGAACCCCAGCTAGCCATTGACCTGGCCAATCGCTGCCTAGCCTTGCCCCCAGCTTGGCCCAGCCTTCCTGAGGCCAGGGGCGAAAAGGCCTCACCAAGAGGGCACCCAGGGAAGCAATCTCCCTGTGATCCAGGCTGATCACTGCCTGGCTACGCCCACAGCTTGCCTGGCCAGGCCTGCCATGGGAAGCAGCCATCTTGGTTTGTGTTAATTTGCATATATCCCCTGATTGGCTTGTGGGTGTGGCTTGTGGGCATGTCTTATTTGGTGTAGTAAAGGTATAGTCAATTTGCATATTACTCTTTTATTAGATAGGATAACCATGGCCATTTTGTAAATGACATTTTGGAAGATATTAATCACACACGCAGTCAGTCATCTGTGCTGTTCTTAGGGTGTATTTTTAATTCAAATAATGTAACTTGACATTTTTTCTTAGTGAAAAATTATTCAAGAAGATTAAAAAATAATTTAAGAGTGGGTAGAGAATTCACAGAGATTGTTGGTTGTGCCTACTTACAAGTTTCTAAAAAATACAACATCTCCAGGAATGCAATAATTTCTGTATATAATTAAATAGTTTTGTCTTTACAGGCAGTGAAAAATAAGCAAAGAACCTCAAAATATGGAAAGGTATGGAAAGATTGAAACTGCCAGCCACTGGAGATCACTAGTAACATAAAGCTCTGATTTTCTTCCTTCCTTCCTTCCTTCCTTCCTTCCTTCCTTCCTTCCTTCCTTCCTTCCTTCCTTCCTTCCTTCCCCCCTCTCTCTCTTTCTCTCTCTCTCTCTCTCTCTCTCTCTCTCTCTCTCTCTCTCTCTCTCTCTCTCTCTCTCTCTTTCTTTTTTCTTTCTTTTTGCAAGGCAAATGTCTTTACTTTAAAATTTTAATGTTTTCATGGACCCCACACAATTTGAGGTATAGATACCAAACTAAATAAACCAACCAACTGAGCAATGAAAGCAATCTTTTAGTGAGAGGATAAAATAGGAAATACTTTTCTAAAGTGTTATTCATAAGCAATATTTAACTAGTTTTTGTTTGTTGGTTGGTTGGTTTTTATATCTTTCTTCTCATAAGTTTGTGGTCTAAACTCAAGTCTTCTGAAAATCCTTTGGCTGAGAATATCCTTCCAGTTGAGAATTCCTAGATTGTTAGTGCCCTCAGGCACTTGGTAAAAATAAACACTTCTCATCCCTGATATCTAAAAGAATTCATCAGATAATTTTTAAAAATATATATTTTTATTGATTTCAGAGAGAGAAGGGAGAGGAAAAGAGAGATAGAAACATCAGTGATGTGAGGGATCATTGATTGGCTGCCTCCTGCACATTGGACCAAGCCCGCAACTCAGGCCTGTGCCCTTGACTGGAATTGAGCCTTGGACCTTTCAGTCTGCAGGTTGATGCTCTGTGCACTAAGCCAAACTAGCTAGGGCCAGATAATTTTTTAATCAGAAAATATATGATGTGTTTTTAAAAATAAGTGTTGCACATCAAGAACAGAAACAAAAACAATAGAATGAGATATACATACACTGAAATAATTAAAATATTAGAATTACCAAACATGGAAGATAAAATAAATGTTTATGTGTTGACAGAATTAGAAGAGATATTACTAGACATTAAGAATCAGACTAAAAATTCTGTCCAGGCAAATTGCTGCAGGTGTGTTAGGGGTCAGGGACCTAGGGGTCTCTGACTCACAGTGGATTCTTGACTTCTGGAAGGAAATAATTCACCTGCTAGCCAGCTTCCAGTTTAAAGGGACAAATTTATTAGTAAAGCAATGGAACAGAGAGTAGCTACTTCACAGGCAAAGCAGCCCCTCCTTAGTGGGACTCACTTCTTTTATTGAGGCTCATTAAATTGAGGGGTAGGAAATTCAATAAGAGGGAGGAATATTCAGGATTTTTCTGGGAAATGGATGTAGACTTATTGGAAGAGCCCTGTAGGCTACTTTAAGTCTTATTTGAGCTCTCTGTTTTCTACCATGTGGCTTGGGGTGTATCATTTAGTATGTTAGTGTGAGAGAAAAATAAGGCTATGGGTTGCCAAAAGGTGAAATTAGTCAGTTTGTTGCATTGAGCTGGTCTCCACTAGTTTAAAGTCATATGGAGGCTGATCTTTCTATATCCTTGATACTTACTGTAGCCCTCATCGGTTACAGTCATTTCATCACATACTCTAATTGAAAATGGTCACCTAAAAACTGCTAGTCCTGTCTACAGCTGACACCAGTCATGGAGCTGCACTGCTGTGGCACATAAAACCCTGAGGAAAATTCATCATTCTGGATAGAAGAGTTAAAATAAAGAGACCCAATGAATTCTATGTATGAAACTCACATTATTTTTTTCTTCTATTTTTTTCTTGGTGCTGACTCAGATGGTGTCCCCAGTCATATGGTACTATGCTAAAGAACAGATGACTAAAACTCTGAGAGAAACCCATTTTTCAAATGAGGGGACCAGGAAAATCAGCCTCTTGGAGTCAGAGTGTGTGCAAAGTATATCTTCTAATGCAAACCAAAACAAGTTCAGCACAACCCTGAGTTATGCATATATAAAACAAACCCATGTATCTTTCCAATTTTCCCAACACCATTTATTGAAGAGACTGTCTTGACTCCATTGTATATTCTTGCCTCCATTGCCAAATATTAATTGAGCATAATGGTTTGGGTTGATTTCTGGGTTCTCTATTCTATTCCATTGATCTATATGTCTGTTCTTGTGATAGTACCAAGCAGTTTTGAGAACAGTGGCTTTATAATACAGTTTGATATCTGGTATTGAGATCCCACCTATTTTGTTCTTTCTTCTCAGGATCACTGCAGCTATTTGGGGTCTTTTTTTGTTCCAGATGAATTTTTGGAGAGTTCGTTCTAGGTCTGTGAAATATGATGTTGGTATTTTAATGGGGAGTGCATTGAAACTATAGGTTGCTTTTGGTAGTATGGACATTTTAATGATGTTTATTTTACCAATCTGTGAACACAATATGTTCTTCCGTCTGTGTATGCCTTCCTCTATCTCTTTTTTCAGTGTCTTATAGTTTTCTGAGTACAGGCCTTTTACCTCCTTAGTTAAGTATATTCCTAGGTGTCTTAATTTTTTTCGTGTGATGGTAAATTATTTTTTTACTCTATCTGTAAGTTCACTTTTGAATTATAGAAATGCCATAGATTTCTTGGCATTAATTTTGTATCCTGCTACATTGCCAAATTCATTTATTAAGTCTAATAATTTTTTATGGAGTTTTCTATGTACAGTATCACGCAGGGGAGAACAATTGGCGGGGGTGGGGGGGACCAGGCCTGCAGTGGAAAGTAGTTGGGGGGGACCAGACCTGCAGTGGAGGACAGTTGGGGGTGGGGGGGGCAGGCCTGCAGGGGAGGGTACTTGGAAGCCAGCAGTCCTAGATTGTGAGAGAGATGTCCAACCACCCATTTAGGCCTGAGCCAAATGGAATCGGGCCTAAATGGGTGGTTGGACATTCTTCAAGGGGTCTCAGATTGGAGAGGGTACAGGCTAGGCTCTGGGACCCCCCCCCCATGCACGAATTTCATGTACCGGCCTCTAGTATATAATACAAGAACATAAGAAACTTATTTTTACCTGTGACATTTTTAAAAATCTTTATTGTTGAAAGTATTTCATATGTTCCCTTCTTATGACTTTTATTTTTAAAATACGTATTAACTATTATACATCTCCTATTTCCTACAGTGTTGAACATTTAAAAATATGAGACCAAAGTATCAATATTTTGGAGTACAATATGAGGTCATTAAAAACTTCATTTAAAACTTTAATATCCTACAAGTTAAATATTCTCTTGTTATCTTACATAGTTTCTTTGCTTCACTAGTTTAGCTTTTCTTTTTAAGCAAAGTTGTCATATGGACAATTTCTAATAGTCCTTCCAGATACACAGTATCTTGTTAAAAATTCATGCCAGCCAGCATACAAGAAGGTCAGAAAATTCATTTGAATTTATGCCACAGTCTTTTCGATAATTCATTCAGGTTTTAAAAGGGAAATTTCTCATTAAATAAAGGACCCAATCCTTATTAATTTATATGTTTAAACAAAGGACACCACTAATTCACTTATTAAATATCAAAGACCATATGTTTTCACCCCATTGTCCTGGCTTATTGGTTAACTAGATGCCCAGTGCACAGAATTAGTGCATTGAGGGGTGGGGGGAAAGCTCAACTCAGCCTGTCCTCTTCAAACTGGGACCCCTCAGGGGTGTCTGACTTCCAGTCTAGGACATCCCTCTCACAATCCAGGATGGCTGGCTCCTAACTGCTCACCTGCCTGCCAACCTGATCACTCCTACCTGCCTCTGCCTGCTGGCCTGATCATCCCTAACTGTCTCCTCTGATAACTTGTTCACCCCCAACTGCCCCCCCCTGCCAGCCTAGTTGTCCCTAACTGCCTGCCCCCTGACATTCCTGGTCACCTCTTACTGAGCCCCATCTGGCCTGGTCACTCCTAACTCCACCCCTCTGCTGGCGTGGTCACCCCCAACTGCTCCCACCCACTGCCCTGGTTGCCTCCAACTGCCCTCCCTGATGGCCTGGCCTCCCTCCAACTATCCCCTTGTCAGCCTACTTGCCCCCCAACAGCCCCTCTGCCAGCCTGGTCGCCCCACACAGCCTGCTGTTCAGTCATTTGGCCATCCCTCACAGCCTGGCCACGCCTCAACTGCCTTTTGCTGGCATACTTGCCCCCAACTTTGTTGTCTCCCCTCCAGCTAACTTGCTTGCCCCTAACCACCTCTGTCTTGGCCCTGACACCATGCCTTTGTCGGAAAGGACATCCAGTCTCCTGGTCTCCCAGTCTAATTAGCATATTATCCTTTTATTAGTATAGATGGCCTTAATCAAAATATGGGTGAAAGTGAGATAAAGGGAGGGAGTCCAATGACTGAGGTAGATTTCTCATCTCATTTTTTAGCTTAATGAACTATGGCACTTCTTTACATTCCTATACAAAAGTACAAATGACACATTTTAAAGTGACTTTTTTTGTATAACTGTGGATTTGTTAATACTTGACAAATGTGTGCTCATCACTTAGCTGTAATGGAGATGATTTACACAAGTGGAGGAAATGAATGTAAAAGAAGCAGTAATGGACTATGGAATTCCACACGCAATGTTCTAGACTTAATATGTAGATACAGGTGGTGCATCACAATTTACTGCTCAAAGCGTAGTAACTGAAGCTAATAGATTTACAGGGGACAAAAAACATAGGCAGAGGAAGAAGAGGTTTTTTGGTCAAATCAGGTTGAAAAATATTCAGTAAAACATAAAGAGATAGATGATAGATAGATGATAGATGATAGATGATAGATAGATAGATAGATAGATATGAACAAGTATATATATATATATATATATATATATATATATATATATATATATATCCTTCCTTGCTAATTAGCAGGTTGTGTGCATATTTGTTGTGTGTTTGTTTATTTTGTCTGTGTTTATCATTTAGGTTACTTTCATTACAAACAAGAGAAAGAAACTGCCTAAATTAAGCGGAGTTGGAATATAATTGAAGTATATCCTATAGCTCAGAGAATTGACAAGACTTGGAAAATACAAAAGTAAGGATCTGGTAATAAGAATTTATAAAAAATTCATAAACTCCAACTGCCTTTTGCTGAATTGTTTCAGCCTGCAGTTTATTCAGGTTAAAATTTAAACCTATTGGATATAAGTTTTATTTGGCTAATTTGAACTACATATCTACCTCTTTTATATATTAGGGCTCCTTTTATTTGCAATTATACTAGATCTTCATATTATAGAGAAATAACTGCAGAAAATAAATTAATGTACTAATAATATAGAAAACCACAAAAGGATTTTATATTTGTGAATATATAATAACATCTTATTTCAGTGCTTATGCTTTCTCATCCATTTACTTAAGTCATATATAGTGAAAATCTACTGAAAGGTATAAATAAATGTTAAATATTACTATTCTGTTTAGAGTGTTTGCATAACTATAGATTTTCACTGGCAAAAACTTTGACTAAATGAGTATATATTAAAGTAACAGGAAAAACATCTTATATAACTGAGTATAAAAATTGTTATGGCTTTTGCCATATATTTCTGTTCATCTGATTTATTATCTTTTTAAAATATGCAGAATTAAATATGTGCAACTGACATCTCTGTAAAGATTATGGTTAATTCTTTTTATAATCACATCTAAGGCATTTTATGAACACTGGATAACTTAAAGCCTGATGGGGGATATAGATCTTTCACTCATGCAATTTGATTATGGTCAGGAGGTCCTGAGCCATGGAAAAAAAAACATCTATTTCCTGCTTAGTTTACTAAGGCAATATTTATATATAGTTATCTACAATTCAAAAGATTTTAAAAGTTAAATGCCAAAGCTTATTTCTCTTTCACAGCATGTTTACAGACTTCAAAGATAAATGGAAGTCATTAAGAAGTTATACTCAACAATCTTATATTTCATTCATCAAAGAAAGAAGAACTTGCTTAAGGTCATAATTTCTAAAGCTAGTCATGTGACAGACTAATATATTCTGATAGAATTTAAAGCACTATCTCAGCTGCTAAATACAAATGTATAAGATTGCATAAGGTGTACTTCTTACCTTTTATATACACACATACATTACTTCTAGTTGAAGTTCAGTAGTTCAGACTTAATTGCTTATCATTTTAAATTTGACAATATATATTAAATTTTTATTGCAACCTAGAAAATACACTTGTAGAATTTGATACTCTCTATGATCATTTGAAATAAAATGTAGAAGGAGAATGGTGATAAACATATAAGTTGGCAACTGTTTTCTTAAAGAAAAAAATACACAAAACAACTGCCATATTAGAAGATTTGAAGCCCTTACTTATAATTTCATTTCTCATATTAAATAGGTTCATAATCCTGAACAAATTGTTTACTCCTTTGAACAGTGTGTTAGAGTTGTAAGAAAGCTAGAAGGAATGATCGTCCAAATGGTCAGCACATTGCCAGCAACCAACATGAACTATTTCTCAAAGGAAGTCACTCTATATTTTTTGTTGAAAACTTCCAGCTATAAGAGAAGTCCTGCCTTAAGGATGGGATACTCATTGCATGTGAAATATGAAACTTGATTTGATGTTAGATATTAGCCTCACACATTTTTTCTTCTAGTTGTGTTCATTGCGTTCACATAAAAAGCCTTCAAACATGCTCTGGCATGACAGACCTTTAAATATTTGAGGATGATTGTCACTGGTGATTGTCAAAGAATTCTCACACTATTTTCCAAGTTAAAAATTCTGGCTCATTGAATTATTATTTTTTAATATCACCACACTTCAAAATCTTTCCTTGTCCTCTTCATTCTTCTTCGATAAACTCTTTTTTAACAATACTTTAAGAAATTGACATCCAGCTGAAACCGGTTTGGCTCAGTGGATAGAGCTTCGGCCTGTGGACTGAAGGGTCCCAGGTTCTATTCTGCTCAAGGGCATGTACCTTGGTTGCGGGCACAACCCCAGTAGGGGATGTGCAGGAGGCAGCTGATCGATGTTTCTCTCTCATAGATATTTCTAACTTTCAATCCCTCTCCCTTCCTCTCTGTAAAAAATCAATAAAATATATTTTAAAAAAAGAAATTGTCATCCAGAATACCAAGTCCAATATGATTTGATCAGAGTGAGAGCAACACATATTCTGATATAGTGATTACTCTTTTAATGCAGCTAAACTTACTTTAGGGAAGGTTGTTTTGTTTTAATAGCCACAATATTCCAATGTTCACATTGAACATTCAAACTGCTAAATCATCTTTTAACACATAAATTGCTAAACAACAAGACCATTAGTCTATACATTCATAGACAATTTTTTAACTTAAAATCCAGGACTTTGTTATTTTCCTCTATTAAACATCATCATCATAATTCTAATATAAGGTTATTTTAAAAGTAGACTTTTTGCATACTAAATATTTTGCATTGTTCCTAATATTATGTAACCATCAATTTATGTCAGCCTCCTAGTAACATCATTAAGAATCTTCAACTGTAAAAATAGGGGGTTGACAGCATAGAACATCTCTCTTTCTCTGTTTCCCCCCCTCTCTCTTACACACACACACACACACACACACAAACACTTTAGATATACTTTGATTATTAGTTATTAGTTTAATCAGGTAGAAATCAAACTGCTCTTATTATCACGTAGGACTCCTCTTGTTCACTTTTAAAAATATTCCTGCAATATAATTAAGACTTGTTAAATGCCTTGTTAAAATCAGCATTCAACCTTTCTTGTCTTGATCATTAGTCTGCAAATTGTATCAGAAAATAAAGTAAAATAGGATCTTACTATTAAATAACTCTGCCACTGCCATTGAACTTGCCAGCCATCAGCCTGGCTTCTGGCTGAGCAGCATTTTTTGAGAATTAGACCAGATTTTTAAGCTTCCAAGGACTTATATATACATTATTTTGGTAGCCATAAAACATGGAGCTTTTGCAACGTTACATAAATGGGTTTATTCACTTGTTTAGCATTCAAAGAATAATATGGGGTTATTGTGTGTTTCTTTTTGCTGAACGCTGTAGCCACTGTGAAAAAATAGCAGATCTGAATGTTAGCCTATGTACACAGAAAGAAAATTTTCATAGTGTTCCAGTGAATGATGTTTAAGTCTGGCATATTTATTGTCATGGTAATATGAATAAATATTCACATTCCTGCCCACGTTATATTGCCAAAATGTGAGAGACAGAGCATTTTGATGTATATCCATCTGTCAATCTGTCAAGTGGCTTGGAGAAGAAACAAACATGTATGACCCAGATATTACAATGGTGTTTCTACCATTGATACTCGACACATCATTGGTGGAGGGCAGCAAGGAAATTAATGAAATAATACAATAAAGTTTACCCTTGAATAACTAGGTTTGAACTGCATGTGTTGATTTATACAGGGATATTTTTCAGTAAATAACTATACTTCTTTTTATTCACAGTTTAGAGTCTGCAGATGCAAAAGGTCAACTGAATAAAATGATTCATACCATATTATATACAGGACTTGAGCGTCCATGGATTTCAATATCTGCCAGGGTCATGGAACCAATCCACTGTAGGTATCAAGGATAGCTATGTTTTGAAGGAGTCTACAGTTTATATATGGAGATTCAACTGAGCGGGAGTAGGCACTCTCAATGCCTATATTGTTCAAGGGTCAACTGTGTTTTAAATTGAGAGCATCATAATTCATTATCTATAATGTCTTCAGTATTAAAATTGATATGCATAATTTAGAAATGCTGATCTGCATCTGTTACTCCAAAGAATTCACTGAATTTTGTTGTTCTGACCTATGATTTCCTGAGACAAATTCAAGAAATTTTTAAAAGTTAGTAACATCTTAATATGTTTTCTTTAAAGTATACATTTTTATGTACATAAAATTCATGAGTCTATTTGATGTAGGAACTTTAAAAAATGTTTAAATGTTCATAGTTTTTTTTTACTATCTTATTGACCAAATTATTTGCATTTATTAGTGTGATATTCTTAAAACCTCTTTAATTAATTACTAAATATGCTTGGGAAACTTTGAAAAAGTATTATTCCAGCCTGGCTGGTATAGCTCAGTGAATGAGTGTTGGCCTGTGAACCCGGGAATCAGGAGGTCACAGTTTGATACCCAGTCAGGGCACATGTCAGAGTTTGTGGGCTCTATCCATATTAGGGGGCATGCAGGAGGCAACCAATCAACAATTCTCTTTCATTATTAATGTTTCTATCTCTCTCTCTCCCTTCCTTTCCCTGAAATTAATAATTATATATTTTAAAGAAAGAAAAAAAATATTGCTTCATATACTCTTCCAACAGCCAAGTAAAATGTGATAGATACAGTTTGTCACAATAATGAAGCAGAGTTTAAAGAGATCAGAACAATAGAGTACTACTCTACTGTAAAAAAAAAACTTGAAGATTATTATGCTAAGTGAATGAACTTGAAGATTATTATGCTAAGTGAAATAAGCTGGAGAAAGACAAATGCCATATGATCTCACTTTTATGTGGGATCTAATGAACAAAATAATACAGACAACAGTGACATTAGCCAGAGGGAAAGGGGGTTTGGGGAGTATGTGGAGGTGGACAAAAGGGTGGAAAATGGGAACAAAGAGATTTTGGGGGGGCAATGGGCACACGATATAGTATGCAAATGATGTTTTATTGAGTTGTATACTTAAAACTAGTATGCTTTTGTGAACCAATGTCACCCACTAAATTAAATTTTAAAAATAAAATAAAACATTTCAGAATGAAAAATATATATACTTAAAAAAATAAATTGTAAATGTAATCAATTCTGTTATCACCATAAGAGATCACAGGCATCCTTAGGGAGGGATGCTGTAGAAATTGCCCTGTACTTATGTTACCCATGTGGCATCTTTGCTTTGTCAAAAGTCTTTTAACTTTTATCAGTTACGGCCCAGAATCTAATATTCTCCTAACCTTATTGATGTCTTTAATAACTACATATTTTCTGGCAGTTGTATTTTGCAACAGTGTCCTCATATGCTTATGTCAAGTATATTCTATCTATATGAATTGTGTCCTTTGATTTCTATGGTATAAAGATCTTTGTTCTCCAATAGAATGCCTATCAAATAGTTCATGTTTGAATCTCTGAAATACACATAAAATTTATGATTTTGAGTACTTGCCTATGCCTTTCTAACACTAAGGCTTTTCATAAAGTTGATTCTCAGGATGAGATTGATTAAACAGAGAGATCATGCTGTTAACAATAAAGAACATTTCTGGAAATTGATATTTACCTGCCAATCTCAGTAATACTATTCTAACAGATATTGGAAGGAGATCTTGTTATCCCTGTTACATCCATATGAGGACAGTGAATGGGAGATTCACTGCATTTTCATGGTCTTATAGCAAGGAACAATGGTACTGAGATTCACTCCAGTCCATATCATTTAGCAAAAGCATTCTCTTTTCCCCAGTTATGATGCAATGGGTTTCACTTTAGGCCTGTGGAAGCTAGGGAGGATTCTGAAATTTGACTGGCTCCTTTAGCTTAAGTTCCTATAATCATTTACCTTCTGCTTAAATGATTATTAAGTTATAAGCAAGTTTTTTTCCCCCTTAGGGAAAACAAAAAGGATACCAGAACTGACTATAAAATTAAGAGAATGATTTTAAGCAAAAGAACATTTAAGGTAGAACCTTTGCCAATGTTCTTTAGTAAAAATACTAGAACAAAACCTGTAGGTGAACAAGTTGAGTATATTACCGTTGCAGCAAACAATTAAATTTTATGGAGATGAAAAGACAATATATATCTTTATATTACTATATAATGTAGTAATATCTTTATATTATCTTCTGTCATATATATGACAGAAAATTATACAAGAAAACATTTTACCTCAGTTTAGTGCTTTGAAATCAATCAATGTTTTAAAGAATTGAAGACATTTATGACAGCCTATATTTTATACATTGATCTTAGTCTTGGTTAAGTTTGTTTACCTATTATCTATCTATCTATCTTGCATCATCTATTTCTTTATCATCTACTTCAGCAATTTTCAATCTTTTTCATATCATAGAACCCATAATCTAACCACTAAAATTCTGCAGCACATCAAAAAAATATTACATTTTTGCCAGTCTGACAAAACATATAGATATTGTTTTGATTCATTCACACTAGACCGCTATTGTTATATTGGTTCTTGTCATTTATTCATTTGACAACTTAAGGGAAAAAGAGGTCAGTGCCCCTGACTAAGTAGTTAAGGATTCCATCTTTTAAAAATCCTTGTGGCATACCAGTGTGATATGGCATACAAATTTTGTACATAATTGGTGATTAAAATAATCATAAAACATTTGTGCATTTTTACAACTCTCTATGTCTTTAATACCTTATGACCTTTGGCATGTCCCTTTGTGTCCTCTGATTTCTTAAACAGGAAAATCACTGCACTTTAGGCCTACTTTCTCATTAGCAATTGTTTCTGAGATTATGAAACAGGAATAAAGTAGAAAACATTGATTTAAAAATGCTAATTGGTTTAGATAATCTATTAAAAATCTCAATTAGCAAAAACCTAAATATCCCGACAAAGAAAAAACACAAGAAAACCTACAGTAGCTGTGGGGTAGTAGGTATTTGACAGGGATTAATTTGAAGATTCCCAATTTATTTCTGCAGGTATGGGTAATTAAAGACAAACTAGGGACAAATAGCTTTATCTTTTCATTCGAAAGCATCATAAGGCAGGTCTCATTATTTCTATTGTCCATACTTCCTAGACCTCAACACTTATTCTTACTACTGTAATCTTTTCAAATTTAAACAAATCATATTTATAGGTGATAAATTATTATTTGTGATATGTAAGGAGCATATTTTCAAATACCAACTGGTCTTACAAATAAAAGGCTAATTTTTAATGATTAAAAAAAAGACAAAAACAAAACAGCAGTGCAACTGCTGATTTTGAAATCCTGACCTAAATGATCAAAGAACTATGAGTGTAGAAGAAAACTTCTATAAGGGAGAATATTATCTAGAAGAGGCAGACATTGGGAATTTCTTCTATATATAGTACAGATAGGATCATATTAAAACAAACAGCAGGCATCTATTCCCAACTCTCTGCAGATGCTGCTTTAGCCAGGGGATATCACAGAGCACAATCTGGCTAAAGTTCTCCATGACTAGCATTTTCTTTTGGAGAGGCTGTGCTTGGATGCTGATCCTAAAGACAGGTGAAAGAAAGATAAAAGCCATTTTCCTTAGAGCAGCACCTCAAAGAGAGATTAAGTAGAAAAATTCCATTCCTGAGATGGTGCAGTCCATGTTCTAAGCCTCACTGGTCCCTGGATCCTGGGCCAGGAAATGGATATGACAATAACTAATCAACCAGCTATATATTCAGATCTAGGACAAAAGGCTACAAAAAACAAGGGATGAAGGTCGCCCATACACTAAGAAAGTTTAGTCTAATATATCCACAGTGAATTCTGAGTTATATAAACAAGTACAAAGAACAATTCTTTTTTATTACCCCTAGAGCACTACCAATTTTTTGTTACATTACTGTCATATTATAAAAGACTTGATACATTTGAATAATCTGCCCTAGAAGTCACATATTTTGGCCAAAATGTAAAAATAAGGGATATTAATAACATAAAGATATGAAACATTGCAACCCACACATATAAAATATTCACCTTAAAACTTTTTTATAAGTAATAACTTACTTAGGTAATTTAATTTGATGGAAGTATTACATATAATTATGTATGGTAGACAGCCAAACCTAAAAATAGAATAAATAATCAGTTCTAAAAAGCCTACTTATCAAAAATGAAAGGAATAAGTATTAAAGTAAAAGAGATTACAAATATTATAAATATGACTAGATTACAAAGGATTGAATTAATGAATAAATCAGGAATAGGATGAACTATAAAAACTTAATAAATATATTGAGAAACATGTAAGTGGGCAATATAAAACATACACATACACAAATCTCTGTCAAGATTAATCAATAAATCGGGAGGGAGGAGCAAAACATTGAGAAAGCGAAAGCTTCAAACTTTCAATTAAGAAGCAATCAAAATATTTTAAACATTTAATTTCCACTTTGGGTAATATGGAAGAGCAGTTACCTCTCTCCACAAATGTTTTTCTGCAAAATACATCTAGATTCTGGATAAATTACAACAAATATACATTTCAACATTCTTCTAGACTTGCTAGAAAGTAATGAGCCACCCCCCCCCAACTGAAATAAAAAAAGAATTTAAAGCTGTAAATGAAGCAAGAAGTACCAAAGGTTAAAACAACTTGAAAGATGTATTTGTTTACTAGACACATGTCTATATTTGAACTAAAATGGGATTCTATGCTTTGTGATCTTGAGAAGAAGTTGAGGTCTAATCCTAGATTCCTTTATGCTTGAACTTAGAAGATGGAAAGTAGCCAATAGCAGTTGAGGGGGGAAAAAAAGTCCTTGCTGGAAGAAGACAAGACTAAGGTCCTCCGGATTACCACAAAATAAAGCTCATAATTCTGAAAAATGTCAGACACACAACTACACAAAATCACTCTAAGTGACTATTCTTAATTGGAATGTAAATATTAAACCCTCAACGGCGACATTTATCAAAATTGTTCAAGCATGTATCTTTAACTAATTCCATATCTAGCTCTAGCAATCTATCTCAGATACACTGGCAAAAAACATGACACATGCACAGAATATGAATTGTGACTTTACTTATAATAACCAATGAATAAAACTATTCACATTTTATCAATATGGATGGGGAAAATAAAATATGGCTTATCTGTAAATGAACATTTTGAATATACAAAAAGGATTGAGGAAGTCATTATATACTACCATAGAATAATTACCAGAATACTTTTTTTAAGTTGAAAGAAAAAACAAAATGTAAAACATTGTTCATAACAAATAAAATATATTTTTCTGGTTTGAAAGAGAAATATGTGTTTGTGTTTATATGTATACTAGAGGCCAGGTGCATGAAATTCGTGCAAGGGGGGGAGGGGTGATCTTAAGCCCAGACTGCACCCTCTCCAATCTGGGACCTCTTGAGAGATGTCCAACTGCCCGTTTAGACCCACAATCCAGACTGTTGGCTCCCAACTGCTTGCCTGCTTGCCTTCCTGATTGCCCCTAACTGCTTCTGCCTGCCAGCCTGATTACCTCCTACGTACTCCCCTGCCAGCCTGATTGATGCCTAGCTGCTCCCCTGTCAACCTATTTGCTCCTATCTGCCCTCCCCTGCAGGTTTGGTTACTTCTAACTGCCCTCTCTTGCATGCCTGTTCCCCTCAACTGCACTCCCCTGCAAACCTGGGTTTCCTCCCCAACTGCTTTTCCCTGCAGGTCTGGTTGTCACCAACTTCCCTCCTATGCTGGCCTGATCACTCCTAACTGCCCTTCCCTGCAGGCTTGATCACCCCTAACTGCCCTCCTTTGCAGATCTGGTCCCTCCCAACTGCCCTCCTCTGCTGGTCATTTTGGGGTGGCCATCTTGTGTCAACATGGGGTCAGGATATTTGACCACATGGGGGGTGCCATCTTATGTGTTACAGTGATGGTCAATCTGCATATTACTTTTATTAGATAGAATAGAGGCCTGATGCATAGGAGGGACCCAGGTGGTTTGCCTTGAAGGGAATACTGGATCAGGGTGGGGGTTCCCTTGGGGCATGGGGTGGCCTGGATGAGGGGCATTTGGTGGTTCACAGGCTGGCTATGTCCCATGGTGACCCATGTGGAGGCCCTAGTATCTGGGACTTATTTTTGTTCTACAATTGCAACTTTGTAGACTGGAGTGGAGTCAAACCTCCTGCTTGCTCTGTGGCTGCAGCCATTTCTGTTGGGATTTATTTTGTTCTATAATTGAAACTTAAGCTTGGCCTTAAGCAGAGGCCAAGGCAGGCCAGGGCTGTGGAGAGCTTGGCTTTCTCCATCGCGGGGGAACCCAAGCCACCCTCCTGCTTTCTTTGTGACTGAAGCCATCTTGCTCCTGATTGGCTGGTTGGTGTGGCTGTTGGGCGTGGCTTGTGGGTGTAGCAGAGGTATGATCAATTTACATATTACTTTTTTATTAGATGGATACATTTGATATGTGTGTATATATTTTGCTTTGCTTATATTTTCTTAAAAACGATAGAATAAGCAAGAAATTAATAAATGTATAGCAATATGAGAAACAGGTGAGACTTCTATTTACCTTTATTTTAGAATAGTTTAATGTTTTACATAACTAAAAATAAATCAAAATGAAAGTAAAGTAGTGCCTGAAATTGAAAGTGAGTAAAAAAAAAACAAACCACTTTTATCCCAATTTAATTTTCAATAATTTGTCTCTATTTTTCATTTATCAGTGGCTGAAATCTTAAAATTTGGAGCAGAGAAAGTAGTTCAAATGCTTTGACTCAGATAAATGTTCATTCCTTTACTTCACAATATATTTCTTATAATTATTTCATTATTTTCTGAAATTTAAATACTTGAGCCATGTGAAAGGGACCAAGGACAATGTCAATTTCTAAAAAAAATTCACAAAGCAAGCAACACTGTATTTGGGTTTAAAGATTAATATCATTAGGTAGGAAAATATCATGAAGATGTATATTATTAGTATTAATATGCTGCCTTTAGTATAAGAATAAAGTTATCTTTCTTTTTAGCA
The DNA here is from genome assembly GCA_027563665.1 of Antrozous pallidus. Taxonomy (NCBI): domain Eukaryota; kingdom Metazoa; phylum Chordata; class Mammalia; order Chiroptera; family Vespertilionidae; genus Antrozous; species Antrozous pallidus. Next base: position 37,210,777 of record CM050514.1, read on the forward strand.
TAAAGATTTTTATTAATTATATTGATATCTGAAAAGATTTGGCTGATAACATATAATACTTAAACATTATACTTAGAGATTTATGCTTTCTTTTGAAATCATTAAACTGCGTCTTCTTCCTAAGTAATAATTTTCTATATAAAAAGTTCTCATTAAATAATATATTTTAAAAATTACTGCACTTGGAATTCTATCATCATCTCACTCACTGGAATTCAGTAACACAGTTGCTTAAGAGAATCTGGCCGATTCCTCAAACATAAGATTAAATAAATGGAAAACAAAAACAGTAGAAACAGTTTGATTCTTTCTATAGGAGATCTTCAAATACCATGTCGCTAGAGAGAACACTTTGTAAATGCTGCATAAGAAATTGTGTCTTGAAAATGCAAATTACTGAAAATTCTCCCTTGGAAGAAAAGAAGTAGATGAGCTTAAATAAATGCATGTGGGCAAAACCAAGACAAAGAAAACAAAATAAATAAATATCCTCCAGTGCCTATACTTGAGCAGAGAGACAGGTTGCACCCTGGCTCACAAAGGCCTTGGGAATAGAAGAAGGAGACTCAGGAAGAAGTCTGCAGGATGCAGTCGCTGCTGTGGCCTATTGCAAGGTGCACAGTCTCTCCACTGATGTGATGTATGTATTATCTTTGCACCTGAACTCAATAGGGAGAATTCCAGAGGCAAAAGAAGGTGCTCTGCTACCCTGTAATCCAGAACAACATAAGGAGAAGAACTGAGATTGTAACATGCAATTAAAATTTGTGTTTATTATTTACAAAAGTAAAAACCTTCACTTAGAATTTCTTTTTTTAAGCCATGTGGAAGAAATTCTCCAGGGTTAGCATTAGATGTGGCTGTTGGTAATGTTTTCAGATGAACTATTCAAGTTTCGTGCTGAATAAAAAGGGGAAGTTGAATAGAACTGAAAAAGAAACAATAGGGTTAGAAGGAAATAACTGATCAAATAAATTGGTCCTTCTCAGCATTGAGAAGATACAGGCAGCTCAAATCAACTGAGTCTGAAGGAAGATTGCACACTAATGCTGTTGCCTACACTTTGAATTCTCTAATTTTCTTGCAATTTGGTCTTTGGGTATCAAGTAGCAAAGGACTATATTTCTCAAATCTTTTAAATACCTGACCTTTATGTGATGTATTATTTGTTAAAAGAAAGATGGCCTGCAGTAAAATCGAGGAATAATTAGATAGCAAAGAAATATTGAAACAGCCAAGTTAGAATTACATTAGTAAAAATAACTGTAATTATAATAACTGGCATTTACTTATCATTAACTTTTAAGCACTTTGTGTGTATATAACATATATAGTTTACATAAATAAGGTTCTTTGCAGATATCAGCCATTTCTTATAAATAAGCAATGCATTTGTTATCTCCATTCTATAAATGATAAATCTAAGGATAAGAGATGGTTCTAACTAATCTATAATAATAAAAGCATAATATGTCAATTAGACTGGACAGCTAAACAACCTTCCAGACGTCCTTTTGGACATTCTTTCAGATGACCTTCTAGACAAAGCCAGGGCTGCAAGGGCTGAGGCAAGCTGCTGCAGCTGTGAGGGCCGAGCCCTTTGCATGAATTTTGTGCATTGGGCCTTTAGTCTCTATATACAATTGTAAACTATCAGAGAGAGAACTTGAACCTAATCAGTCTGACTTCAGAGTTTCAGAGTTTAACTGGCCCACCATGTCACCTCTCTTCAAGCTCCACATTGTCGCTTGCATAAAGCATTTGATTTATGCACACCAGCCATCACAGATCTTCTCATCCTAAACGATTTGTACACTAACACAAAAATGAATTAAAAACACAGTGAATACAGCAATGTCATTCCTATGTAAATATTAAAGAGAAATGCAAACTTAAGTGCACCAAAAATATGTATGAGCATGTTCACAGCAGTACTGTTCTAACAAAAAGTAGAAAATTACTCAAATTTTCATCAACTATACAATGGACCAGAAAGCTGTGCTCTATTTACACAATGGAGTGTTATACAATGACTAGAGGCCTGGTGTACAGATTCATGAATTGGTGGGGTCCTTCAGCTTGGCCTGCGCTTTCTTGTAATCTGGGACCCCTCAGTAGATGTAGCAGTGTGGTAAGTGGCAGGCAGCAGGGGGGACCCCAAGCCAGGGCTGGGTGCTGCTCCTGCTCATCCCGGCCCTGCTGCACCTGCCACTGCAACTGTCACTCAGCAGTGCACTGATCACCAGGGGGTAACTCCTACATAGAGCATCTATCCCCTGGCGGTCAGTGTGCATCTTGGCTGTGGTTGGTTAGTCATTCAGTTTTTCAGTCACTTAGGCTTTTATATATATAGACTAGGGGCCCAGTGCGCGAAATTCATGCACTGGGGGTGGGTGATCCCTCAGCCCAACCAGCCCCCTCTCACATACTGGGGGCCCTCAGGGGATATTCTACTGACCCCTCATGCCTAGCTGAAGATTTAGGTCTTGGGCACCCAGCCATCACCCTGCAATGGGGCCAATGGCTTGTTCTGCCCTAGCTACCTTGGCCCCATCCCCTCAGCCCTGGTCTTAACCCTGGTGGTGACTACCCAGCCCTGGGGGTACCCCGTACTCGACACCCTGTCCCCCGCCTCAGTGGCCCCACCCCCCACCTCATGTGTCTGCCAGCCACCTAGGCCTCAGCCACTGGTGAATGCCCGGCCCTGGGGGCCTCTCCCATGCTTGCTGGCAACATCATGCACACCTTGGCCCCACCTTCTGCCTCACGTGCTCACCAGCTGCCTTGACCCCTGCCCCCACTCCTGAATGGCTGGTAGGCGTGACTTGTGGGTATAGCGAGGGTATGGTCAATTTGCACATTACTCTTTTATTAGAATAGGCATCCATGAACCATACCTCTACACAACAATATGAATAAATATCACCATCAAAATACTGAGCAGAAACCAGACACCAAACACTATATCCTGTATGCCTCTAATTTAGGTATATAAATTCAAGAGCAGATGAAATCATCTACAGTGATAGTAGTTACCTTTAGAGTAAATGAAGCTGGAAAGGACTACATGGGTGGTTTTGGAGTGCTAATATGAAGCCTCTTGCTTTGGAGGCTGGTTACAAGCATATGCAACTCTATAAAATTAATCGATGTTTTTATTCTCATGTATACATGGTGTATATCAAGAAAACATTTTTTTAAAGCCACAGTGTGCTGGCAAAGAAAAAAGTGTGGTCTCTGCAACCTACCTCAGTTAATAGATATTTTATTTGAAATTAACCCTCTCTCAGATCAGTAAACTATCTTTTTCCTCAACACAGTCTCAATTTCATATGCAAAAAGATATCTGGATATTATTTAGACTTAAAAAAATCAGAAGAAAATTTGCCATTTGTGACAACATGGATGAACCTGGAGGACATTATGCTAAGTAAAATAAACCAGATACAAAAGACAAATACTGCATTATCATTTATACATAGAACCTAAAAAATAGTCTAATTCAGTAGCAATAGAGGAAGAAAAGTGGTTAGCAGTGATGGAATAGTAGGGAAGGGGGAAGAAAGGGAGAATATCTTACTCTTTCAAAGAGGTATTTTTTTAAATTATTTATCCTGCTACCCTGGAGTTTTTACTTTTGTTTCCTCCTTACTTATTTTCCTCAGTTTAAAAATACAATTAAGTTTTTTTTCCCAAATGGAAGAAAAAAAAATGCATCACTTCCAAATCACCTTTTAACCAAACATCTAGCATCTTTTTAAAAAATTTTAAATAATCAAGTTAAATAATGCTCTCCATCCTCTCTTTCTTCTTATTCTTTAACCCACTGAAATCAGGCTCCTGTTTCTGACTATGCATCAAAACATTTCTGACAAAGTTTATGAATGATTTCTTAATTAATTAATTAATTAATCTATCTTCATGTATATGTATTTGGTGACCTTTGGCATTAATATATCTTTCTTACTCTGAAACCTCTCCCTCAGCATTTGAGTTAGCAGTCTCCCCTCATCATTCTCTTATTTCTCTAATGATTTCTTCTAAGTCACATCTGTGGACTCTCTTGTTCCAGCCCCATCTTACATGTTGTGAATCTAAGGAAGCTGTTCATGGTTTATTTAATCTCATTTTGTATAATCTTAGACAATGGTAACCACACTTGTAAATTCAACTAGAGGTTTGGTGCACAAAATGTGTGCATGGGTGGGGATCCCCACAGCCCAGCCTGCACCTTCTTCAATACAGGACCCCACGGGGAATGTCTGACTGCTGGTTTAGGCCCAATCCGATTGAGCCTAAACCATCAGTCAAATAGCTGGACACCTGAATCCTAACTGCTCACAATCCTGGACACCTGAATCCTAACTGCTTACTTGCCTGCAAGCCTGATTGCCTTCAACTGCCCTCATGTAGGCCTGGTTACCACATGCAGCCTGCCATTCAGTTGTTCGGTCATCACTCACTAACCCCTCTGCCGGCCTGGTCTCCCCACACAGCCCGCTGTTCAGTCTTCCTCTGGTTGTTCTGTCTTGACGGGCCCTGGCTTTTTATATATCAGGATTACTATATACTGATGGTACCCAAGTCAATGAGTTTAGGCCTGGAATGCAGAGTATCTGTGAAGAACTAGTCACTTATGTTGCCATCTGGATGTCCCCTAAGGAGGTGGGTAAACACATTTATTGGGTTAGTTTGCTTCTCTCTACACCCTCAGTTACTACCACAGGTTCATCATATTTCTAAGCTAGGAAAATAGGTTCTTGTCTTGAATTTATTCTCTTACTCATTCTACCCTAACACTTTATCCATTGGCAAGTTCTATAGACTCTAATCATGATGTGTGTAAGGATATTCCCTTTGCATCTCCACTATTGCTATGTTGGTTGGAATTTGTATCATTTCTCAATGAGCCCATTGCTTTGACTTCCCAAATCACCTTTATCCTCCATACCACACAGCTGCCAGTAGGTCTTATCTTCCTGATAATGCAGAACAGATTTCATGGCTGCCAGGATTGAATACCTACAATGGTTCTCATTGTCCAGACACAATCCCATAACAACTGCTCTATATTTTGTAATGCCTTTCTCTTCATGTGCTAACAACTAGTGGTTAGCCTAGTTAATTGCAGCTATTTAATGTACCATGTTGTTTTATACCCTTGTGTATTTCTCCACTGAACTGAGAATGCCCACACTTTCTACTTGCTTATTTCTCTGGCATCTTTTAAACATTTCAAGAACCTTTGGGAAAAATATGTAATTGCTCTGGATTTCCCTGATATTATTATGAGAATAACTCCAAAATTCTAAATTCTCAAACAAGCAAATATCTGCACTTAAGTAAAATGCAAATTAGTTTGCATTTTACACAATTTGCTTCCAAAGGAACTAAATGCCTAAGAAAGCACATGTCACCTCAACTATGGGGTTGGCCATCTTTGTATATATATATGCTAATTCAAATGGAAAGCAATATGATGTAACAATGATAGTTATATTCTAGAAGACTGTGTGCCTAATACCTTTTTAACACATAATTTAATATTGTAATTCAGGGACCAGCAGTAAAACTTAATGCCTTCTGTTGTTTTTGCAAATCTGTTGATTATTTCCTTAAGGAGATGGTGTCAAACACTGACTTCTCAGATGAAAGGTCAGCAAAATCTTAAAATCTGTTCTGGCTCATTGGACTTCTTAGTTAGACATACAAATGTTGGAGTAGTTAAATGAGTGTGTAAAACAGCAAGAGAAAAAATGAGTGATAGGATATAATATAAAAGTCTGTCCTCTCAGCAGACAGTATAGTATTCCTAAATGAAAAAGCTATTCTTTCATTACAAGGCTCACTAAAAGAGTGATTACTTTGGTTTTAAAAAATGGTTTCATAAAAAGTCATGATCAAAACATTTAACTAGTGCCTCCTCGGTGTGGCTCAGTGGTTAAGTGTCCACCTATGAATCTAGAGATTGTGGTTTGATTTCGGGCCAGGGCACATGCCAGGGTTGAGGGCTCAGTCCCCAGTAGAGGGCATGCAGGAGGCAGATAATCATTGATTCTTATCATTTATGTTTATCTCATCCTCTCTCTCAGAAATTAATATATATATACATATATATAACTTAACTAGTAATTTTTATAGCACTAGTGGACTAATGTTATTATTACATTACTTTATAAATATTAGATTGATTTTAAAGCCCAGTCTATGTCAATAGTAAATTCTGTTATCTCCATTTTATTTAATAGAAACTACATATTAAAATTTTCCAAGTTCCTATAATACCAGTTATTCATGTATGGCTGAAAGACAGATTCCTTTATTTTTTTAGTCAATTTGTGTTTAATAGATTAGAACCACATAAACAAATATGCCTTTATATTTCAGCATTTTCTGACTTCTTTTGTCAAAACTTCTTAAGAGTACAGCATTCTAAATTTCAATTATTTCTTGTTCTCTCATACAGGCTAAACATCAACATTACTAGAGAGATAATCTTGAAAATTGGATGGAACATAATCCATAAAGACCACCACATGTCATAAAAATAGGACTACTTAGCAATTCTATATGAGGCACCTAATTTATACTAGCTTGTTCTACAGTTTTTAACTGTGACTGTCTATGTAACTTAAGTGTAAATGTATGAGGTCAAGGATTATGATTCATATATCGGTACTCCCAAAACAACTAGCATGAACCACTCACTACACATAGCAGTCATAGACTAAGTGGTTATTATGTTATTGCCTAAGATAACAGAAATAATTAAAATAACATGGGTTTTTTTGAAAGAGTTGAGCTTTAGTAATAAAAGGAGGTGAAGAAAATGTTTAAGTGGTTCAGGAGTAGAAAGAAAATTAGAAGTAAGAGCTATAATCTAGTGTACCAGGCATGCATTCAGATTGCTTTGAGAAAACAAAACCTGGGCATATGGTTTTTAAAAGACCAAGTCACAGGATACAAGGGAAACTCTTAAAAAATATTGTATTTTTTAAAAATATATTTTTATCAACTTGAGAGAGAAAGGGAAAGGAGAGATCATTGATCAGCTACCTCCTTCACACTTCCTACTGGGAATGTAGCTCACAACCTAGGCATGTGCCCTTCACCAAATCAAACCTGGGACCCTTCAGTCTGCAGGCTCTGTCCATTGTGCCAAACCAGCTAGAGCTCTTAACAAGTCTTTTAAATATTTATGGTGATTTTGAGTAGTGCAAAAGACAAATAAGCAGGAATTCATGACTCCTTAAATATGGAGTGAAAGTGAAAGGACTCAAGAACTGCATCCAGATTTTAATCCTAAAAGCTTTCGACTCTGGACCCTCGAGTATTGGTCACCTGAGATTATCCTGACTCACCATTTTGGGGTGTACTTTCTGTTTGGACATTGATGAGCACAGAATAACTCAGAGAACTAAAGGGATAGAGGCCTCCTCTATATTTGAAAATCCTGATCTATTAATCAGCTATGTAAGTATCAGTTAGAAAAAAAAACAAAAACGGTGTAAAGCAATGTGCACATATTTCTACCCAGGATATGCTCCTATGTTGGCAATGCTAGAAAGCAAGCCCAACTAGAAAGCAAGCCCAACTACACACATTTCAAGCAAATTTATGTGTACATCTCTAGAAACATTCATTATTGTAAACTCAGGCACAGGGACAATAGAAAGTGATGTTTATTCTTGGCTGTGTCTTTACAATTCACATTCAACAATGGGAGGAGCAATGAAAGTAAATAGTTTTGTAGAGAGAATTAAATAAACCATAGATTCTAAGCTTATACAGAGGGATGTGAAGACATAAACTTGGTTACTGCCAATACACTAGCTCTTGGCAATACACTAGAGCTCTCTGTAAGGGGGGAATGTAACGAAGGGTTTATTAAAGTATGTGGGCTAGAAAAGAGCAGGAGGCAGCAAGATGAGAGGATAGTTAATAAAGGTATCAGTGATAGTGTGGCTGAAGTGACATGGAGAAAACAGGAAACTGAGACACCAAGTCCTAAAAGGAGCATCCTGTGATGGTGTGTGCATATGGTGGTAGAAAGGCCAGTGGGGAGCAGGGGAGGCAGCGGATGGGAAAATTAAAAGAAATAGCTGTCATGACTGGCCAATGTTGCTCAGTGGATTGAGCATTATTCCATGCACGAAGAGTTGCTAGTTTGATCCTGGTCAGGGCATTTGCCCAGGTTGCAGGCTTGATCTCCAGTAGGGGGCATGCAGGAGGCAGCTGATCAATGTTTCTCATCATCGATGTTTCTATCTTCTATCCTTCTCTCTTCTTCTCTGCAAAATCAATAAAAACACATTTTTAAAAATTAAAAGAAAAGAAATGCATGTCAGAAGCCCTGGGCTTTGGGAAAGAAAAGGGAATTATTTGAAAGAAGCAAGAGAGAGCAAGGGAAATGTGTGTCCCAGACCTAACATATATAGACTGCGGAAAAAAAAAAAAAAAGAAAGAAAGAAAGAAACAGCCTTGTTTGCAGATGGCTTCATCAGGGCTGAGCAGATTTCATACGGGTTGGGCAGGGAAACTTCTGAGAGAAGGTTTAAGATATAGAGGTCTTTGCTGTTGGTAATGACCATCGGCCATCAAAAGGAAAGCCCAGGAGGAGCAGGGGACAGAAAATGAGTCAGGAAAGATGCACAAAGGTTATATGATACTGGAAGGAGGAGTCTTCACCCTAAGTTTTTGATGCTAAGTGAAGTAATCAGGAATGTGAGGCATGAGGAATTAATCCTGACAGTCTCTTGGGGAAAGCTGAGTCACCAATTTAAGTTGAAAGTAAGGGGTCACAGACAATTTACACAAAAGTCTTGAAAATAAATGAGCTAACCTGAACATCAGAAACTCATTTTGCTGGCTTTTTTAGCGCTGTCCCAGACAGAATAGTCAATAGATTGTCAACGTAAGAGATATCCAAACCTATAGAGAATTTTTATAAGAGTTGATTTGAGCCAAACAGAGGATATGCCTGGAAGCAAGATCTCACGATGGAGAAAAATGTTTTGGAAAATAACAGTCTGTGGTTTCTTTTATGCATTTGAGGTTAAGGAGGGAACATGAAGGTTAAGGTGGGAGAATGCAAGGCAGAGATTGGATTATAATAAGTTAGTTAAATTTATGTGTTCTCTTGAGGGCTGTCAAGCTTTAGAAAGATGTCTGAAAGGATTTTTCACAAAAGGAGAAGGGTGAAAGAGGCATTACAAAGGTGTGTTAACCTAGTTGCTCAGAAACAGAGAACAGGACTTGCTTAAGGCAAAGATAATCCTTTTAGTAAAGAATTTATATGCCTGTCATGACCAGTACAGTAAGGAATTTATGACCACATGACGCTGTGAGGTTACTTTCAATCAAACTCCCTTTTTGTCCATAAGGCCTAACAATAATGCCTAGGATGCTCCAGCAAAGTGCCATGTAGGTTCAGTTACTAACTAGTACAATATTAGCAGAGAGCAATGTTCTAAATATTTGTTGAAGGAATGACATTTATATGTGTTCTTCTCCTTCAGCCCTCTACTTGAAATTGCCTACCTCTAAATCATTTGAGGAAATCATTTGTCCAGCTCTGCTTCTGATGCCCTTTGCCGACACTGCCCAGGGGCACCCTGTTGACCAGGCTGCCACCACCATCACTGATTCTATAGCCTGTCCCTGAGTTCTATGTAGGAATGGAGAAAATTAATTTCTCTTTAAGTTTCCTTCTTAGGAGGGCCCTACTTCCCTTGGTTTCTCAAGGTCATTCTTCAGCCTGTGCATTGTAACATTTTTCTATGTACCACCTGATCATCAAGAGACATATGGACACTATATTCTTAACCATTTTTCTCAATCTCTTCTCCCATCTCTTTTTCTTGCCTGCTCTCACTCTCAGCAATCTCTCTCTCTAGTAGCATCCTTACCTTAAATATCAAATCATGCAAATATATATATGTTTGGAAGTCACTTTCCCAACACATCTCTTTTCTGATTCAATAAAACTTATCAAGAGACTTATTTGATCAAGTTGCCTTAAAAATCTATTTGTTTAATCTTTCTCCTAATTTATTGTAAATAATGTTAGTCTAAAAGAGCATATTTTTTACATTATTCCTTAGCCAACCATATAACAAAAGTTTTATTATGATTTGGAATATATAAACTATGTTCCTCAAAGTTATTATATTTTGCAGTTCTTATAGTGATGCCTACTAATAGGGATTGATGCAAAGAAAGGATTAGTAAATGGGCCCAAAGAAAACAAATGTATTTCTCAATTAATAGCCAGATTTAGATAGCTCTGATGTGGTGGAAAGTTTTAACTCTTTAGTAATTTATTTCAATTATTAAGTAATTCATACAAGTAAGATATGTATGTAACAAGTCACATAAGTGAACATCATTTCTAAATTAAATAAAATAGTATCTGACAAAGACTAATCCTCAGGTATCAATAAAACATTTTTATTATATTACACATGTAGAATTTTATTAAAAATTGAAATACCTGATGTAGATAATCTGATATAAAATTTTTACACTTCAATTTTTCCCCATAAATATAATTAGTATTAAATTCATATAAAATGTAATAATAATAAACAGAGGATATAGAAGAAGGTTAGCAGCATCATATTTACCTACTAATTCATGAGACTGTGAGTAATATAAAATCATCAATATCTGGGAAGTCATTTAACTTGTCATGCCTAAGATTTATTTTCCTATTTATTTTTAAAGTTAATACTATTGACATATTCACAAGGCTGTTGAAAGGCATGAATAACATAAAATTGTAAAGTAGTTTAGAAATATAAAGTGCTGCATAAATGCTTGAAGATGGCTATCTTCTGTAAAGAAAGTCTGAATTTCTATTCATTCCCATCAGTATGAAATGAAACACTCATATTACTTGAGTGTTATGAGAAAGAAATAAAATCCAAATTCTTCATACATAATGAAGAAATAGTTGACATAAAATGAATGGTGACATGAAATTTACATATCTGAGCTCTTACCTGACCTTTTCACATTCTCTAAAATCTTTGCCTACGATAAATGGCTACTTAGTCATTTAGAAAATCAAATTCAATTGGGCCAAATACTTTGTAATAAAACTGTCTCATAAACTAAATTCTCCTCTGAAGAACTACTCATGAAAAGAAATATAAGTATCAGTGGAAATATTGACCCTAGGAGAATAATTTAAACTTCTGTAGAGAATTATTTTATTGATTTTTGAAAATGCTCAGTCATTTACCCAGTGTGTGACCCTATAGAAGTTCTTTAACTCTGAGCCCCAGCTTCTACAATTATAAAAGCAAGAACAATAACACCCGTCTCACAAAGTAACTGTATTGTGTTAGATACGTGAGAATTTATTGAACATATTTCCTGCATGTTTACATGTAAGGAAGAATGCTAAAACACTATGATTCTCACTTTTTGAAATGTTTTCACTTTGATTGTTTTAGGACAAGCAAAATGTCCAGCCATATTACTCCCTGTTTGCAGAGGTGAAAATTCAATGAAAGCAACATTTAATAAAGAAACACAACATGAATTAGCCTTAATTTAGTGTAGTTTTAGAAAAAAAATAGTTCATTTGTAGATATGGATTTATATAATAAATATATTTTATAACCCAGAGATTATTATGGTATCATTGGGGGTATGAGGCAAACTGTTTATGTAGTATATTCAGATTTTAACTAGTTCCTTGATCTTGAGATTTATTCACATAAATTGGCATCTTCATGCCCTGTCAACTCTGCTACCTTTAGCCATAAATAAAAGTGTCAGACATGGATTTTATTAACTGACCAAAGTAAATGTAACTTTTTGTTACATATATATCAGCATCCAATTTAACATATATTTTTTAAGTGAGTCTTGTTTAGATCACTTAAATCAATGTATTAAAACAAGAGTATATAAAGATAATCATAATCCTGGAACTATATAAAAAGAAAATTCTCTAGAGTTTGATGTGTATAGGTGTGCATATTTGTGTATGTAGATGACATGTTATATAATGTTATATAATAAAGATAATAATAATAAATTATAAAAATGGGATTGTAGACCTGCTAGTGTTTTTCAGCGGTTGAGCATTATCCTATAAACCAGGAGCTCACTGCCCTGGTCAGGTCATATGTCAGAGTAGTGAGGTGGATCCCCAGTAGGGGTTGTGCAGGAGACAAGCAATCAATGATTCTCTCCCATCATTTATGTTTCTGTCTCTTCTCTCTCTTCCTTCCTCTCTGAAATCAATAAAAATATATTTTTGAATGGGATTATATTATAGACTAGAGACCCAATGCACAAAATTTGAGCTCCACCTACATCCGCTAGCCCTCGCAACCCCGGCTCCCTCCAGAAGGTCATCTGGACAGTTGTCCTGTTGTTTGGTATAATTAGCATATTAGCTCTTTATTATATAGGATGGTGCACTGTAACTTGCTTTTTTCCCATTTTACATTCCATAACTAACTACAACCTATTTATGTATATATGTATCTATCATCTATCTATCATCATCATCTATCATCTATCTATTTATCATTTATTTATATATTTACCTATCTGTGTGACCATTTTCACATTTGCCCTTCCCATGCAAACTTATGCAATATGTGGTATAAAAAACAGTAAAGCAAGGAATCTAGAAATGGAATTCTCAAAGCGAGGACAAAAACGTGGGCAACAGGAAAGTTTGTTAGCAGATAGCACGGTCCCGCTGATAAAATAAAAGCAGATAACAAACTCAAGGTCAGGGAAATACTGTAGCCCTTTGAAGACAGCATGGTAAAAATAAGAGACCCAATGATAGAGAATCTGGAGTTTTTATTTATTAGACAAACATACTATGTCAGATAGAAACCTAATTATTGAAACTTAAGTTTGAGGTTATACTTGGGGCAGAGTATGAAGAAAGCATTGGGAATCTAGAACAAGGAAGAATCAAAACAAACAAAAAACTTATTCTTCTGTTTTCTGAAATGTGCCAAGCTCGTTCTCATTTTAAGGCTTTCACATATGCTTTTACCCTCTTATCTAATTATATACCCCTGATATTCTTCCATTGACTCTCTCATATATATATCCTTTGAAACATTCCTCATGCATCATAGAAATGTACACTTGGAATCTTTATGACCTTATTAAGCAATGTCAACCCAATAAATTTTGTTTTAAATAATTCTTAAAAAAGAATACAGTTTACATTGAATGGGAATTATATTATAAACCATAAATAATAAAAGTAAAAGTTTAAAAAAGATATTATCTCAGCTTTTAATTAACTGGAAAAACATGATGGTACAGCCTGGTATGGATGAACTCTGAATACTCCAGGATCTTAATAACCTAATGGAATCTCTAATCTGCTATCAGTTCCCACTCTCTTTGTTTTGGATTTCATAAGGCTTTATTTGTTTGCACATCTTCAAGCATCCTAAAATAAAGGTGGTAAATATAATGAACATGGCCCGACCATAGTGGCTCAGTGGTTGAGCATTGACCTATGAACCATTGACCTATGAATTACGGTTCTATTCCAGGTCAGGGCACATGCCTGCATGGCTGGCTCCATCCCCTGTAGGAGATCATTGATTAGCTCTCATTATTTATGTTTTTAGCTCTCTCTCCCTTACTCTCTGAAATCAATTATATATACAATAAAATGAAGTAAAATAAAAGAACATGGCTAATAATGGAGGTGGGACTTACTCTCAGCTTGGAATAAAGGATACCAAACAGGAGGTCATACAAAAAATGGGGTTAAAAGTTAGAATAGGCCCTGTATTCCTAGAAAGCAAAGCAATGTGACATATTCTAGGTAAGACAAATGTTAGGAAGTCTCAATATTTCGCTGATGATAACAAAGTTGATTAGAAAGGGTTAGCCATATTGCACACAGGAGGAGAGGCATATGGGGCAGGGTAAGCAAAGGCCAGCCTAGCAATGGGGTCTGCTTGGGAGGGCCAACATGAACAAGACCAAGAGCAGAAGGAGGTGAGTACAAGGTGGGTTTAGGGAAGAAATGAGATCTTTCAGTGCCTCCAGGCTAAAAAAGAGTTGGCTTCTCTGTGATCTGGAATTCCACTGGAGAGTGCATGCCAGAGAAGACTGTTATATATCTCCATTAAAACAAACAAACAAACAAACAAACAAAAACTCTAGCTTCTGGTGTGAGGATATATTGTTCAGAAGATCAAATTTAAAAGACATGATTTTAAAGATTTTTTAAAATTAACTTTTTAGAGCCCAAACCGGTTTGGTTCAGTGGAGAGAGCATTGGCCTACAGACTGAAAGGTCCCCAGATTTGATTCCAGTCAAGGGCTTGTACCTTGGTTGCAAGTACATCCTCAGTAGGGGGTGTGCAAGAGGCAGCTGATCGATGTTTCTCTCTCATTGATGTTTCTGACTTTCTATCCCTCTCTGAAAAAATCAATAAAATATATATTTTTTAAATTAACTTTTTAGAGAGAGAAGAAGGGAGAGGGAGAGAAAGAGAAACTTCGATGTAAAAGCAAAACAGAGATGGGCAGCCTGTTACATGTCCCCTTCCAGGGATTCAGCCATGTTCCCTGACCTGGAATTTAACCAGAAACCCTTTAGCGTATACGATGATGTCCAACCAACTGAACCATATCAGCCAGGATGAAGAGTATGGTTTTATAAAAAGAAAAGAATACAGAATTATAATAATTGAGTTCTGCGTATAGTGTGCATATATAATATGCATCCTTATTTGTACCTATATTTATCCCTATATCTATATGTGTAAATCATAAGTTCATGTTATTATTTCCAATTCTAACCCAATATTCATTCCAAAGTAGATTCTGGCTTCTCCCCTTTTTCTATTTGTCCTCCCTTCTCCATTAATAAAAAATCTGAATCTCTTATCCTCAATATATATATATAATTATTGCTAAATCATCTGCATTCAGCCAATCTCCCAAACACATCAAGCTGCCCTTGCATACTCCTATGAAGCCATTCTCAAAAGGCTGCCATTGCTGGCTTCTACTATACTACCCTGCTTGCCCTCTGAAGCCATCCATCAGTGATAGCACTGATGTCACAAGGATGCCCCACAGCTCTGTTCTAAAGAGATTATTGTCTGCATCAAACCTGTTAACTGAATTGGGAAGGAATAAATGAAGAAAAATAGGAAGACTAGGAAAATGAGGACAACAAAGGAAGGAAGGAAGGAAGGAAGGAAGGAAGGAAGGAAGGAAGGAAGGAAGGAAGGAAGGAAAGAACAAAGGAAGGACAACATGTGATTATTTTATATGAGTTTATAAACTTATCAACTTACTAGAGGCCCAGTTCATGAAGTTGCATGGGTAGGGTCCAGCTCACCTGCCCCCAATTGAAGTTGGGGGGCCAATTGGGAATGGAGCTGGAATTTGGGAGGGGCCATGGGTGGTTGGCTGGCCTGACCCACCCCCCCATCTGGCAGGTTGGCCACCACAGTGTGTGTCATAGTCACTGGTCATTCTGGTCATTCTGGTCATTCTGCCATTCAGTCATTTGGCATATATCTATATCTATATCTATATCTATATCTATATCTATATCTATATCTATATCTATCTATATCCCAGTGCACAAAATTCATTCACGAGGAGGTGGGAGCCCCTCAACCTGGCCTACACCCTCTGCAATCTAGGACCCCTCCTGGGGATAAGGCCTAAACCAGTAGTCGGACATCCCTCTCACAAGCTGGGACTGTGAGCTCCTAAACACTCACCTGCCTGCCTGATTGCCCCTAACTGCCTCTGCTTGCCTGCTTAATAGCCCCTAACCCCTCTGCCTGCCTGCCTGATTACCCTTAACTGCACTTTCCTGCTGGCCTGACCTTGCCCCCAACTGCCCTCCCCTAACAGCCTGCTCAGCCCTAACTGCCTCTGCCTCAGCCCCAACCACCATAGCTTTGTCTGGAAGGAAGTCAGATGTCTGAAAGATGACTGGTCAACCTGATCTAATTAGTATATTACCCTTTTAGTAGTATAGAATGTATAATATAGGATTGCTTAAATGGAGGAGAAGCCTTTTTCAGCAGGAAGAGATGCTCTTGGCAGACAAAAATACATAATCTCTGTATCTGACTGACAGCCAGCCATATGCACTATACTACCTAACTAGTCATTAAAAAAATGGAACCACTTTCTTACACTTTACACCAAACAGCTGTAGCTCTTAAAACCCCTCCTCAGTCCCCACCTTAGTTTCTGCCTTCACAATTTACCCAGATTTGGTTCTGATTGGTCAATTTCTATGCCAGTCAGCATCTCCAGGCCTATCTCTGGGCATAATCAGAAAGGAGGGTCGTTGATCAGCGGCCCCCACAGCTGTTGGCAAGGACCAAAGAGAAAGAGGCAAGGACTGATCAACAGCTGTCATGGAGGCTGCAGATCAGACCATGCTTGTCTCTCTGGGCCACTCTCCAGGCCTGATCTGCCCCAGTGACCCAGCACTGACTCCATTTTTTGGTTATCCATTTGATTGTTTCAGTTGTTATGGACCCTGGTTCTATATATATATATATATATATAATACACTAATATGTCACTGTTGTTTTCTGAAAGTACTTCATTTATTTTAATAATGAAAATATAATCCAGCATCAATGATATTTAGAGATTAACAAGGCTCATCCACTATGTCTTTATTTCAAGTTTTTAAACCATGTGAGTAGTGAATCATGGGAATTTTTCTTATTCATCCCTCTTACTACATGACACTTAGTAATTCATGACTCCAAATTTTAGTGAAAATGGTGGAGTATAAGTCTAAAAAAGGAGGAAAGAAGAAAGGAGTGGAGAGACAAGGAGAGGGGACTAAGAGAATAGAAGAAAATTTGAAAAACATGTTGAATTTTGATGTTTAGTTGTGGTAAAAATAGTGTTTATTATTATGACTTTTTTTCTGAAATATTGATATGAAGTATGCTTACTATATATTTTATTCTGCTATTCAGAGACAAACTAACCAACTATGTTTTTTAAACCTATCTTTTTAATATACCCAAGACCATTCCAATTCTTGCCAACATCCAATAATTGGGTTGAATGTATTTCTAAAATGTGTAACTATGTACTTGAATTGGTTGGCATTTACTTCAATAATAGACTTCACAAAACTAAGTATACTAGTCAATCAACTAAATTTGTAGCTCTGGTTGAGATTTTGAGTTTTATAACATGCTTTCTTCTATTAGTCCCCCCAAAATTTAGTTTTTTTCAATGAGTATTTAATTTATCTATCAAACTTTTAATAAAGAGCAGGAAAATTCTCACCACTACTCTGTTTCTACTGATTGTAGAAACCCACAATCACAAAGTCCATTTATTATAGTCAATCATTGTTCCCTTTGTTGCCACTGTGTATCTTCTATGCAGTCAGAAAAATGTCTGATGTTGGTAGATAGATAGTTACCCAGACTTAAATAGAGAGGGCGAGCCCAGCTGCAGTGGCTCAGTGGTTTAGGTTGCAACATGGCAAATAATTTATTTTGAGACAGAACTGTTTGGGGTGTGGGAGCAGATCTCCTCCTCGTGGGTTCTTGCCTCACAAAGTTTTAAGAATAAAATTTGCAGAGTAAAAGGACTTGTTAGTAAAAGGGTGGATATTTATTGTAAGCAAATAAAGACTCCCAGGTAGGAAGGGGTGCCCAAAGGGGTAACCAACCAATCCCCTTTTATTAAAGTTTATAAATGCTGCAGTTCTTTGTCTCTTCATGCTCCCTTCTAATTGGACCTCTTCCCCTTTTTATGATCCTGTGCTTTTCTAATTAATCAGTCTTTTGCAGAATATCAGCTTCCAAGTCTAAAACTCATGTGATGCCCCTCTCTTTCTTCCTCTTATCTTGTAACATTCCTCTATCTCCTGTGAGCATGTTTTCCTCCTTCTAGCTTCTGTTGACATTTATCTATTCTCTGTGAAAGTATGTTTCCTTTTCCCCATACTCTGAGACTTGTCTTTATCCTCTGAGAATGTGTGCCTTTCCTCTCCTCTTATCCTGTGCCACTTTTCTATTCTCTGTGAATGTATGACTTCTGGTGGCTCCAAACCCTAATCTATACATTCCTCCCCCATGGACTCTTTTAATTCCCAAGACTCCCTAAGCCTGCCTATTTTGTCCTTAGGATTCTTTCATTACCATCATGAGTTTTAAAATAAGAAAAATATTGAGATTCCAGCTTAACCATTTTTACTGGCAGTGTAGTGCTGGGACAAGTATGTTTTCTTTTCAAAGACAGCCTCATTTTTTTTAATATGTTAGTAGACCTACACAATAAATGAAATTTCTCTTTTCTCAGCCAGAATTGCAGACTCATTTCACATCAACCTGTCCTTTGCAAGATTAAACCAGTTTGAACCCTCCTGGATAGAAAGAAGCCTCTCAGTGGTTGACAAAATAGGCTGAACACTTGGCTCTGTTTCTGTTGATGAACAGAAATAGTATCTGATGCAGTGCTTTTAGTAGAAGACTATGGGAAACTGTTTTGGTAGTAGGTGTGGCAATTAATATCCTACATAATAAAAGGCTAATATGCAAATTAGTGGAATGGCCAGTGGCTATGATGCACACTGACTGCCACGGTACAGATGCTCGATGTAGGAGCTGCCCCTTGAGGGTCAATGCACTCCCACATGGGGAGCACCACTCAGCCAGAAGCCAGGCACATGGCTGGAGAGCACAGTGTAACTGCTCTCTCATCTCCATGGCAGCACTAAGAATGTCCTAAGGTGTGGGGAGCAGGTCTAAGCCATCAGTTAGATATCCTCTGAGGGCTCCCGGACTGTGAGAGGGTGCAGACCAGACTGAGGAACTTCCCATTCCTCCCACATGCATCAATTTTGTGCACTGGGCCTCTGGTTTTTCATAAGGTAAAAGAAATTATCAAATTTTTTCTTCCACATATTGAGGAGTATTTGTTTCTGGAGAATATAAATGGAAAACAAAATAATTACATGAAAAGAAAACTATTGCTAACATAGATTATGAGGTTAGCCAATATTAAAGAATCATCTAAACAATGACTGACATTAATATCCTTAATAAAGATTGATGGACAAAAATAAAAATAAGTTTTAATCAAGTTTCCTCATTCATATAAGTGACATTTTAGGCAAATATGAACAAAATCTATCCATCATCATTATCAAAACCTGAAAGAATTTTGTACAATAAGATTACTATTGCAAAAAAATATAGTTTGGATGTTATTGGTCTAGAGATTCATGGTTTGCAATAGTATTAGTATTATTGCAAGAAGGTATTTATAAAATGTGTATATTTTTATTTATCAAAATAGTTAGAAGTATATTACTGGTTTCATTGATGGTGGTCAGAGCTACTGGACAACCTATTAGATTTACCATAAATCTATCTACACAACAGAGAATTATCTCTCAGAGGCACATCATTTTAATGTTTATCAGATTTCCATGTAAATAAAAAGCCTCTTTAAAACCATTTTGCCAAGAATTGTACTCCACTTTACAATAAATATAACTTACTAGAGGCCTGGTGGACGAAATTCGTGCACAGGTGGCAGGGATGTCCCTTAGCCCAGCCTGCACTCTCTTCAATCTGGGACTCCCTCAAGGGATGTCCAACTGCCCATTTAGGCCCGATCCCATCCTTCTCATGATCCAGGACTGCTGGCTCCAAACTGCTCACCTGCCTGACTTCCTGATTGCCCCTAACCGTTTCTGCCTGCCAGCCTGATCAACTGCTAACCACTAACCTGCCAGCCTAATTGATGTCTAACTGCTCCCCTGCCAGCTTGTTTCCCCCCAACTTCCCTCCTCTGCCAGCCTAGTCACCCCTAACTGCCCTCCCCTGCAGGCTTGATTTGTTTATTGCTTCCTAATATACATTCTCCATTTTTTTCTTTTCTTTCTAATTTTTTAAATCTTTACCCAAGGATATGCTTTTAATTGACATTAGAGACAGGGAAGAAGAGAGAGAGAGAAGCAGTAGCAAGCTGCCTCCCACACGTGCCCCAACTGGGGATCAGGAATCAAGCCCACAACCTTTTCGTGTATGCTCCAATCAACTGCGCCACACCTCCAGGGCAGTCTACTTATTCTTAGAAAATGGTTTCTTTAAGTTTTATCTGGGCACATGGCCCACCAGCTGGAGGCATATTCTTTCAGACTCCAATGCAGCCATGTTGGCCTTGAGACCAAGACCTGGCCAACAGGGAGGAAATAGGGACGCTAATTGTATATTCTGTATATCATTCTTACCATGGTAACTGCTTGTCCTCCGTGTCCTTCTTCCATCTTCCTTTGGCTGGAAGTGATCACCAGCTTTGACCCCAGAAACAGAAGCCATCTGTCGAGGATTATAAAGCCATCTTTCCAATCCTGGGCTGCTGAACTCCACACTGTTTTCATGAGAAAGAAATAAAATTCTTGCTTCTTTTAGTCATTGTATTATTGCAGTGCTTTGTGAGAGCAGGGTAAGTTTAACTTGTTTTCTAACTAAAATAATTAACACTATGTATCACAGAAGAGTACATTGATACTCAGAGAAATTAAGAACATTGTCCATGATCACACAGATAGAAATTGGCCAAGTGATGTGGAAAAAGTGGTATTTCTAACTCCAAAGCCTGTGCAATATACACTTTATTCCTACCCAGGGAAAGTCTGACCCAAGTGCACAAAGTTTTAAATGTAATTGTAAAGGCTGGTCTCCAAATGACTGCTGACTAAAGCCCCAGGCATATAAAAACACTGATTAGGAAATATTTGGCTCTTTTATATTTGTTTTAGAAAGGGGTGGATATTGTGCTAGCAACATCTCTAGGGGCACGTTTAGTTATTTAATCTGGCTCGTAGGTGGTGAGAAAATGACAAGATATGCTTTTCAGTCATTCCACCACATTCACCCTGACAGGAAACATAAAATATTCCATTACCCTAGTGGGAAGTTAGTTCATAGAAATCACAGTTACATGTGCCTGCTCTCAGCCTGTAGCACATAAAGTAGCACCAGTCGGTTAGGAAAGAGACTAATAGAATGTATTTAATTTTCTCAGTGGCCTAATGAGGAAAGTGTTAGTGAAAGAGATTAGCAGCTAATGTCACAAACAACAGTTACTATAATTTTTTTTCTACATGGAGGTAGAAATATTAATACATCCGGGCCAAGAAGAGCTGCTTGGTTACTAAGCAGTGCCTTGAAATCGAGGCACTGATTCTCCCTTAATCTAAAAAGGAAACAAACAAACAAACAAACAAAACTTTGTTCTTATAACTGACTTAATTAAAATGAAACACATGAAAACATTAAATTCTCATTTTTTGGGTGCTAGAATTGTAAGAAGACTGAAGAGATACTTAACATGGGCAATAATTCAGTTATAGAAACTAATCTGCTGTGTTAGTGCTGTGCTCAGGGCAAAAATGCCAGCCTGTCAGATGCATGAGAGTGGTCCAGACAAAGGCAGATTCCAGAGCACAATGCAAACAGGAGTTTTTGTCAGCAATTTCCTTACTGTCAGACACTGTCATCAAATACAGACAACAAATGTTTGAGAGGAACTCAGACAACAAAAAAGGAAAACTGAACACTTCTGTTTGCCAAAATTTTTACAATCGAAGATGTTGAGTAAAATGAGGACTAAATAGAAATTCTTACTATTGATGGAGTTCAGAATATCATTTATTTTTCTTTTATGGATTGTGTTTTTGTATTGTTATCTAAGAATTATTTGCCTAAGTCAGTGATGGGCAACCTTTTGACCTTGGTGTGTCAAAATTCCCCCCCAAACCGAGCATGCCTTGGGTAGTGTGTCACTTTGAGAAAAAAACCATAATCTCGTGATACTTATACCTTAAATAACAAAAATGTATAATTGTAATATATAACTGTATTTAATAAGCCAAAAACTAATTATTTAACTTAACTGCTTAGTGACTTCTTTGTTCATCTGTCAGTCGGTTTCTTTTGTTGGTCTTGCTATTATTTAACTTGCTTGAGGTGCCGTAAACTAAGATAAGTGAGGGGGAGGGGGAGTTCTTTAATTAATCTGCTTATTAGTGACTTTTTTGTTGCTGAATTTCATTGGTTAAACCTTCAATTGAAGGTTGGTATTTTGTACACTTCAAGCCCAAGCAAGCACTACTAACTTCATTTGTTAATCTGTTTATTTTGTTGGTTTTGATATTATTTAACGCTGAAATGAAGGTCTCACAAAAGAACATAGAGGGAAAAATTGTGAGTAAAGACACTGCTATATTTTTCAGGGTGCTTATAGTGTCTGATAATCGGTTCCAGGTACTCCAAATTTGCTGTTTGTAGTGGCACTTCTCTTGATTCTCCAAGTGGCACCTTTCCAGATTCTCAAGCTTTGATTTCAAGTCCACAAACACCTCAGCCCAGATGCTGTCTTGAAATTATCCAAGCTGCATCCCCAAAACATTAATTTGCATCCATTGGAAACCATTTAATTCCAACTACTGTAGACTACTATATCAGAATACTTAATTATTTTTATGGTCTGTTCTAGGCTTCTAAATTGATTAAATCTATCACTGAACTGGTCAAGTAATGAGTCTAAAACATGCTGTTACTTTGTATTCAAAGGTCCCATTTCATTTTGTACAGCTGCACTGGCCTTCTCAAAATACTTTGTTACTCAAGGAAAATACTTATAAGTTTTAGTTTCCACATCTTGCTTGAAAATTGTTTACTTTCAAAAGCTTTTATGTATCCAAACAAAATGTCAATACTTTTGCCCAAACCTTATAACTTTAAGTTCAGTTCATTCATATGAACAGAGAGATCTGTAAAAAATATATCAGGGTGTTGACCCACTTATCATCATCGAGCTGAGAAAAGTTTCCCAGAGCCTTATCCTCAAGAAATACCTTAATTTCTTCAGACTCCACAAATCACTCAAGAACTTTGCCATGGTTCCACCATCTTACATTATTGTATATCAGCAGTCCACAGTAGGTAGAATCAACCTCCAGTAAAAGTGAAGAAAATTTTCGCTTGTGAAGAGGGTGAGCAGCTATTAAATTAACTATTTTTGTAACAACTGACATTAAGTCATTTAAGTCAGTGAATGCTGCCTTAGCACATAAAACCTCCTGAGGAAAAGGCACAACCAGATGTCCAATAGCTTCTATAAACAATTTAACAAATCCAACTTTTTTCCCCACCATGTTTGGTGTCCTATCTGTCATCACTGACACAACTTTAGATATATCAATGCTTAGGTCACAAAATGTTTGTATAACAACATTACATATTTTGCTTCCTGATATACTTGTTGGCACTGATACTAAATTTATCAACTCTTCTCTTATTGTGAGACCATCAGAATATCGACCAATAAGGGCCAACTGAGCATGTGATGTGACAGCAGTAGTTTCATCAAGAGAGATCAAAAATATTTACAATTACTTATGTCTCTCTGTAATTGATGTTGTACGTTTGTGTTCAGTCTCATTATTCAGTCTTTTATGATATATCTACTGAGTGGTAACTCAGATATTTTCTTAATAATTGCATCTTTATTCTGCATATGGTGAAATAGAATTGGTGCACATCTTAGGAAAGTTTCTTTAATAAGTTCTCCCTCATTGAGTGCTTTTCCATGCTGAGCTATGGAGTGAGCAATGCTCAAACTTGCAGATGTTAAATTTATAGAGCCTTTTATAAATTTAACGATGGAATTAGATTGGCTCTTATAAAGGTGTAGCTGCCTGGAAATGTATTCCTTCCTATCATCCTCACTTTTTTTTCAAGAGCTGGGAATGATTAGGTTCAAAATGTCTATTTATATTCCATGTTCTGCTTACTACCGTTTCAGTACATAGGATGCAAAACAATCTGCCATTTTTTTCTATAATGCCATACATCTCGGTTCATGTCCCTTGAAAGGGTCAGCTACTTACTGCTGCTACCACTTCCTTTACTTCACCTTGTTTTTTGTTTTTTTTTTGGGGGGGGGGTCTGCATTGGGGGGGGGAGCAGTGACAGAAGATAGAATTATAGTTAGACTGTTAGCCCTGCAGACAATTTTTGTTAACTAGCCTAACTTACCACAAGATGGCACATGTGACTGTCTTTTAGAAAAGGGCAGGGTTAATAAGCAGAAATAGGGGTTAATAAGGATGCACAACAATAATAGTGGTGAAATGGAGTCTGCACTATGCTGCAAAATGACTTTCCTTATATAAATTAAGATGGCTGTCAATATTTCTAATGGCATCCATAACACAGGCCCTCACCTCTCCCAGCCTTCCCCTCACTTATCTCAATAATAATGGTCAATTAGAAATCAATGACACCCCAGAACAGTAGATTGGATGATGGTTGCTGAGGTTATATTGTTGCTGGTAATGGTGATCACAGGGCCCCCAGAGATGCGTCCGCAGCAGCATTCTGCTGCTCCCAGCTTCGCCAGCCAGAAATGAGGTCAAAGATCCCCAAACGACCTAACTGGAAGTCTCAGAACTAGACGCTTTGTACCAGAGTTCTGTTGTTTTGGCCTATAGACCTCCAGCACAGAGTATCTACACTACAGCAAATGTTTCATCCTCGGCTAATGCACCTGGCCGTGCAGCAGCCAAGGATGAACTGTCCTTCTCAGCATGCAACCTCATGCTTCTCTGTAAGCGACCGCATGTGGCCACATGACATCAAAAATGGCTACATGTATCAGTGCTGACACGCGTGTCATAGGTCGCCATCAATGGCCTAAGTCAAGGTTGCAGTCATTTTTCTTCCATATTTTTTTCTAGAACTTTCATAATTTTAGGCTTTCTGTTTAGATCAATTATTCATTTTGAGTTAATTTCTTTGATATTGTGAGTAATATGAAGGTGATTATTTTTGCATATGTATATCTAATTGTTTCAGCCATGCTTTCTGCACTAAATTACTTTTTCACAAATATTAACTGACCATATTAGTGGGAATCTAGTTATATGTTTTCTATTCTGTTCTATTGGATTTTTTTGTCTGTCTTTATACCATTAGCATATTGAATTCATTACTGTACCTCTATAATAATATTTAAGTTTAGTAGTGATAGTCCTTTGACTTTATTTGTTAATATTTTTAAAAGATTCATATTAATTTTAGAGCTATCTTGTGAATTTAGCCAAAAATATATGCTTGGGATTTTAATAATATTGTATTGAATTAATATATAAATTTGTAGACAACATACATATTAACAAAATTGAATTTTTGGTTCCTAAAAACACACTGTAGTTTCCATTTCTTTTGGTCTCCTTCAATTAAAAAATATTTTGATAGTATTCAATGAATAGGTCTTACAAGTCTCTGTTCAGATTTATACTTAAATTTTTTATTTTACATATTATTAAAATGTACTTTTAAAATTTTGAATTTTCAGTTACTCATTGCTACTACTCAGAAATACAATTTATTTTTGTATATTGATCTTGTATTCTACAAAGTTGTTTAGCTCACTTTAATTCAGGTTGTACCTTTGTAGATTTTATCATATTTTTACATAGTTATTCATGTCATTTACTTCCATTTATTTACTTAACTTTTTTCACATATAAGATGCAGTTATAATACTTTTTAATGTTCTTGGCTAATTATTTTTAAATATAGTTTTTATTGATTTCAGAGAGGAAGGAAGAGGGAGAAAGAGATAGAAACATCACTGATGAGAGAATCATTGATCAGTTGCCTCCAGCATGAACCATACCAGGGATCAAGCCCACAACCCAGGCATGTACCCTGACCTGGAATCAAACCACAATCTCCTAGTTCATAGGTAACACCAGTTATGCTGTCCTTGGCCAATTCTAATATCTGTGTCAATTCTCAATCAATTTAGTGATTATTCTCCTCCTTTTAAGTTCTATTTTATTATTGCTTCTTTGACTATCTGGTAATATTTAATTGAATGTATAACATTGTGAATTTTATCCTGTTGGATTCTGGAGCTTTCTGTATTTCTATTATTCTTTAGCTTTTTTCTAGCATGTAGTTAAGTTACTTCGATAAGGTCTGATAATTTTGGATCTTGCTTTTATTTTTCCCTTCGTTGATTAGAAGTAGTGTTCTGTCTACTCAGAGCTAATTGTATTTCACTACTGAGGCAAGGCATTCCTAAGTTCTCTACTCAATGCTCCATATTACAGTATATTCTTTTACCAACCTGGCTAGTTGGAACTGGCACTGTTCTTGGCAATGCAAGAGCCTAGGCACTATTTTTCTTTTCTTTTCTTTTCTTTTTTTTAAATATATATTTTATTGATTTTTTACAGAGCAGAAGGGAGAGGGATAGAAAGTCAGAAACGTTGATCAGCTGCCTCCTGCACGCCCCCCACTGGGGATGTGCCTGCAGCCAAGGTACATGCCCTTGACCAGAATCGAACCCGGGACCCTTCAGTTCACAGTCCCACGCTCTATCCACTCAGCCAAACTGGTCTCGGTGGCACTATTTTTCTAATATGTTCAAAATTGGTCTTTCTAGCCTTGGGCAATTTCTTTACACATACTCAGTAATTTATTACCATACTAAATACTTGAAGGGGCCTCTCTATAGATTGCCTCTTTGATATTTTGTCCTGCAAATCTAGACACCTCCATCTCCCTTGATTTTTCTTTTTGTTTGTTTAACATAGATCTTAGAACTTAATATGATACAGGATGGGTGTATCATATATATATGTCATCACAAATAAATCAGAATTGTTTACTCCCAAATCACTACAATTTATTAAGTATATTAATGTTGGTCATTGTTTAGCTGATTCTTCAAAATGATCTAAACTCATAGTCTATGTTAGCAATAGTTTTTTTTTCATAAAATTATTCTGTTTTTCATTTCTACTCTCCAGAAACAAATATTCCTCGATATGTAGAAGAATCATGAAGCTTTTTTTGACCTTATATTAATTGCCACAGTAACTGCCAAAACAGTTTCCCATAGTCTTCTGCTAAAACCTCTACATCAGATACTGTTTCTGTGCATTGACAGATAAAATCCATATGTCAAGCTTATTTTATTACCTATTGAGAGGTTTCTTCTATCCATGAAGGTTCAAATTGATTTAATCTTGCTAAGGAGAGGTTGAGTGAAACCAGTCTACAATTCTGGCTGAGAAAACAGAAATTTCATATTGAAACCATTTGAGGTGTCTTAGCAAGACTCCAGAAAAGTTTACTCAGTAAAATAACTCCACATAGATCAAGAAGAGGATGCTCAGGGGATATTCCCACTGAGGTATTAATGCAGCCACCCATAATATCTCCATGTCATGCATTCACTCTTCAAAGCAGAAGTGGTGATATAAAATACCAGTGACAGAACCACAGCAATAGTGGATTGTGAGAGAGATTGTGGGTATCTTTTGAAAGTGTTTAATTTCGGGCAAAATAAAAATAAAGGAAAGAAGGGAACATTTACGCCAAGACCAGTTTGGCTCAGTGGTAGAGCGTCGGACTGCGGACTGAAGGGTCCCGGGTTCGATTCCGGTCGAGGGCATGTACCTTGGCTGCGGGCACATCCCCAGTAGGGGGCATGCAGGAGGCGGCTGTTCGATGTTTCTCTCTCATCGATGTTTCTGACTTTCTATCCCTCTCCCTTCTGCTCTGTAAAAAATCAATAAAATATATTTTTTTAAAAAGAAAGAAGGGAACATTTAGAAGATATGAAGCTAAGGTGGAATCATAAGATGCTGGAAAATATGATGAGAATTATAAAATATATATATTTTATGTGCCAAATATGGATTTTAGCAAGCATTTTATGAGATTCAATAACAATGTAAAGAAAAATAATTTCAGTTGAAGAGAGCAAATAAAATAATCATAAATAGCATGTTTTTTTCTTGATAATGAGTAGAGTATACATAACTCATGATGACAGTCACTTTTATAACCCCCATAAATGCATTTTATAATAGCAAAACAGAGGTGAGAATTATAATCTGCATTAAAATGATTTTACCACTGATGCCTGATTTAGTTTACTAATAACAAATTTGTTGTGCTATAGGTTTATGGAGAAGAGAAACATATGCCATTCAATAAACATTATTAAGAGTAAAAGAAAAACTAAGTTGGAACTCA
Organism: Antrozous pallidus; assembly: GCA_027563665.1. Lineage (NCBI taxonomy): Eukaryota > Metazoa > Chordata > Mammalia > Chiroptera > Vespertilionidae > Antrozous > Antrozous pallidus. Next base: position 37,238,871 of record CM050514.1, read on the forward strand.
TTGGAGAATAGTTATTTGATTGTTTGCTTGGAATTAGTATAAAACCCAGTATAATGAATCTAATAAGGACAAAGAGAGAATGTAAATTAAAAGGCATCATATTTTATCTAATGGCACCTTGGTAAGTTCCAACATTGTATATTTTTGGTAATAATAACATTATTATTGCTTTAAAATTTACAGTTTATGACAGGCTACTTGATAGCAAGTTGTGAGAAAATAAACGATAAGATATAAAACTAAGGAAATTGGGAAAGAGAGGCACAGTAACTAGATTGCTTTCATTGGTTCTAAAATTAGAAGAAACTTTGAAAACATAATAAACACATAATTGAGTGTTAAGAGATTCAGATTTCAAATTATAATATAGAGACGCAGGAAAAGACCTTCAGCTGAAATTAATCAAAATTGATCAAAGTTGTCCCATTGCAGGAAACCAGACATTACCTCATCAATGGAGATGTAAATAGAACAAACAAGAAACCTGGTCAAACCTTAATGGGTCTGTTTACTCACTGCTTAGGTGAGACATTGGTAGCTAAAGCAGATGCCCTCTTTAGTCTTATGTTAAGTATGAACTATTTACTCACACTTAGGTGAGACATTAGCTGCCCCTCTTTTAGTCTTATGTTAATTCTTGCTGGTTGATTTTCATTGTTGTAATTTCCTGACCTAAAGGACATGGATGTATCACTTAGGCCTAATAAAAGGGGAAAGGAAAAGCCAGAGCTGGTGATGTCCTCCCCCTAGAGGTGGACTCCCGCCTGGCTGCCATTATTCTCAAAATGGATGCTTTTCCAGTCTCTCTTCATTTGTGTGCGGCCTTCTCCAGACTCTGAACCCTGACATGGGAACCCTGGACACGCAGGACGTGAAAAGGATTACCACATCCAATATAGTTTTTTTTTTTTAACCTATCATTGAATTTTCATCCATATTTTAATATTAAACTGATGGCAGAGTTTAAATTGGGCCAAATTACATCTCATCAGTTCTAGTGCTTCCTATTTGTTTCTTGAATAGAAGGAAAAGGAAATAGGAGAGAAACTGAAGGCTCTGCTTAATATATTGAACATTTAAATATTGATAATTACATTTTGAAAATTAAATTAATGTAATAATTAATTGTCACAGATTTGAATCTAAACTATTGTAATTTATTAATTTGAAAACTTGAGTTTCAGTTTTATAATGATAAGATTTTATACTGAGCATTTATTTTTATTTATCATGGGTTCTTTGAATTACAAATAACTATGATAGGAATAGAAGATTAGGATTGATCCTTGATTGAGCACTAAATGCTAATTATTTTCTTTTTAAAATATATATATATGTATTACAGAGAGGAAGGAAGAGAGATAAAGAGTTAGAAATATCGATGAGAGAGAAACATCGATCAGCTGCCTCCTGCACCCTCCCCAATGGGGATGTGCCCACAACCAAAGTACATGCCCTTGACTGGAATCAAACCTGGGATCCTTGAGTCGACAGGTTGATGCTCTATCCACTGAGCCAAACTGATTAGGGCTAATTATTTTCTTTAAGTTCATTAACAGATGCTTTAGAAACAGTATCTATCTCCATTATTTTTCAAGGGAAATGGGACAAAACCAAGCAAAACATAACTTCCTGGGAGAAGTATGCATCATCATCCCTGTAAATATGTAACTTGTCCATAACTTGAAGTTAAAAGCCAAGTCCTTCATTAAATAATGTAATAAATAAGCAATTTTATAGAAGATTAAAATATAGCAATAAAAAACTTACAAGAGAAACCAAGATGGCAGTAAAAGGTATATACCTGTATGTGCTGCCTTTCAGAACCACACCAAAACTACAACTAAAAGACAAAATGACTACCACCCAGAACCATGGGAAAGCTGGCAGAATAGAAATTCTACAGCTAGAAGGAAATAAAGAAGCTCATTGAGACTGTGTAGGAGGTTAAGAGGCACAGAAAAGCAGAGGTACAGAGGTGTGTGCGAATTGGGCTGGCGACTGGATGTGCTGTTTTTTCCAATTGGAAGAGAGATAAAAGCTCCTGACTCCTCTGAATCCCAGTTTCCGGTGAGACTCTGGGGACTCAGACTCATACAGGGAGAAACTGGACTGTCTGGCATCAGGTTGAAAAGTGAGGGTGGCTTTCTCACAGAGGTGCACACAGGAATCATTGTTTATTGAGCTGCGGTGTGGGATGTGGGATACAGAAACTTGGAGATGCAGAGATAGCTGACTGGCAACCAGCACTGTTTGCCACACCCTAGTGATTCCCTGAGACTCTGCCCTAGCCAATTTACAAATCTACCCGAGCTGTGTGCAGCGGCTTTGGCATATGAACAACCTGCCCTTTCGCAGCTTAACCTAACAAATTGCAACTGGGTCAAACAGCTCCAAAACTTTCAAACCCCAAGCAAAAAGGAAAACTCTGCAGATCTCCCTGTAGTTCCTCCTGGGTGGACCCAAACAGTAGCTGACTTGCATCTCCTTGGATATCTAGGAACCAGTGAACCTAGAGATCAGTGAGAAATGACACCAGATTTCAACTCCTCCCATACATAAGTGACACACTAAAGAGGCAGACTCAATGAGCACCAAAGCCCCACTGAAGCAAGTCCTGCCCCTTAAGGGTGTCTTCAGCAAAATAGTTCTTCCATTATAGACACAGCGGGTCCTCACAACCAATTGACCTGGAGGTCAATTCTTCACAGTGTACCACTAGCAATCAAGGCTTAACTACAATAAGACTATGCACCCAGCCCACAAAGGAGTGAACCAAGAGTGTCCACCTCAGTTGATTGGTGAGGCTGAGCCACTGGGCCCTATAAGTCACTAACCACACAAAGCCACTCTATCAACACAAGAAAGCAGCCAAAATGTGGAGACAAATAAACATGTCATGAATGAAAGAAATGGAGGAAAGCAAACTACTGGATATAGTTTAAAACCACAGTTATAAGGTTACTCAAGAATCTTTTAGGAACTGCTGAGAAACTTAGTGACAGCTCTGAGGAATTTAGTGAGACCTTCAAGGATCTGAATGCGAATGCCAAAAAAATGGAAAAGGAGTAGTAAAAAATTAAACATACACTGTCTGAAATAAAGAATAATATACAGAAATCCAACAGTACACTAGAGACCCCAACAATCAAACCAAATATTTAAAATACAGAGAAGCAAAAACACCCATCCAGAAAAACAAAAAGAATCCAAAAAATATGAAGGTAGAGTAAGGAGCCTCTGGGACAACTTCAAATGTACCAACATCCAAATTCTGGGGCTGCCAGAAGAAGAGAGAGAGAAAAATATTGAAAAATTATTAGAAGAAATAATGACAGAAAACTTTTCCTACCTGATGAAAGAAATAGACTTACAAGTCCAGGAAGTGCAGAGAAGCCTAAAGAAAAGGAATCCCAAGAGGACCACACCAAGACACATCATAATTAAAACACCAAGAGCAAAAGACAAAGAGAGAATATTGAAAGCAGCAAGAGAAAAACAGTTAGTCACCTACAACAGTTAGTCAGCTGATTTCTCAACAGAAACTATGCAGGCCAGAAGGGAGTGGCAAGAAATATTCAAAGTGATGAATAGCAAGAACTTACAACCAAGATTACTCTACCTAGCAAAGCTATCATTTAGAATTGAAGGTCAGATAAAGAGTTTCACAGATAAGAAAAAGCTAAAGGGGATCATCACTACCAAACCAGGATTATATGAATTGCTGAAGGGTATTCTTGAAGAAGGAGAGGAAGAATAAGGAGAAGAAAAAGGAGGAGGAGGAGGAGGGAAAGAAGAAGAAGAAGAAGAAGAAGAAGAAGAAGAAGAAGAAGAAGAAGAAGAAGAAGAAGAAGATAAAGATAAAAATTACTAATAACAAAGTGACAACAAATACATATCTATCAACAAGTGAATCTAATAATCAAATCAATAAAAAATCTAATGAACAGAATAAACTGACAAATATAATAGCATCATGGGCATAGAAAGAGAATGGACTGATAATTCACAGGGGGAAGAGGGCGTGAGGGGTGAGGGAAGAGATTGGACAAAAATCTTACACCTGTGGATGAGGACTGTGGCGGGAGATAAAGGCATGGGGTGGTTGGGGGAATCAGGTAAAGGGGAGCTATGGGGGAAAAAGAGGAACATCTGTAATAATCTGAACAATAAAGATTTATTTAAAAAATAAAAAAACATATAAAATCTCTGCACTTGTGGGCCTAAATTCTACTTTTGGAGACAGATATTGAATAAAATAAGTACAACAGTCTATATAAGAATTTAGATAATAATAAGTGCTAAGGAGAAGAACAAAGTTGAGATGAGGAATAGAAATTATTGATGTAAGAAGGGAAATTCAACTTTAGATAATATAGAAAAGCATGTTTCACCAAAAAGAACTTATTTACATAAAGAAGTAAAATTAGTGAGGGAATAAATCATGTAGCTATTAAAAAAACATTATAAAAATAGAAAATACAGGGGCCCTGAGGCAGGAGTTCCCTAGTGTGTTTTTAGACCAGAGGTACAAAGATGAGGTCAGTATAGTTAAAATAAAAGAAAGAAAGAGAGATAGAAGCAGAAGATAAAATAAGGTAGGTGCAAAAGTGTCTACTAAATAGAGTGTTACAAACCACTGTGGACTTAGAACTTCACTGTGAATACTATAAGAAGATATTGAGGGTTTTTTAGCAGAGATATAACATGGATCTGATTTACTCTTTAACAAGGTTAATCTGGCATCTGAATGGAAAATAGTAAGAGACCCTGCATAATCAAGAATACCAATTGGGAAATCAAGCAATAGATAATTGGACTGAAGTAGCAACTTGGGAAGCAATGTCAAAATCATTGAAATTTGGATATATTTTAGAGATAGACAATGTGGTCTACTGATGGACTGGACATGGAATGTGTACAAAATAAAGCTGTCAAGAATGGCTTTAAGTACTTTGGTGTACACATCAAGAAAAATACAGTTGTTATCAATTGATCTGGGAAAGATTGAGAAAGATGCAGGGGTTAGGGAGAAAAGATGGGCAATATTGACAAGAACAACTTTGCCAGATTGAACTGGCTTCAAGAACAAATGAATCAGAGCAATTACAACAGAGGAATAGACTTCTTCAAAGAGTTTTGCTTTACAAGGAAGTGTTTAAATTAGAAGTTCATCGTAGTTATTTTATCTGGTATAGAAAATCCAACATCATATTGCATCCAAATACCAAAATGTTGTACTAGAAAAGAAAATCTTAGGTTACTATCCAAGAGTTACCAGCTTTCTTCTTGAAAGCCCTTAATTTTTAATGAGACAATATGGTGATAAAAACTCATGACAATTTTATTGTTTATCTAAGAATCCATTATTGATAATATGAATTATCAATTTATATGTCTTCCTTTAATGATATTGCATGAACTTTATAATGGTGTTTTTTCAAAAAGCATTTAAAAATAAGTAAAATATGACTTGAGGCAAATCTGGGTAACAGTTTTATTTTTTTATATATTTTATTGATTTTTATACAGAGAGAGGAAAGGAGAAGGATAGAGAGTTAGAAATATTGATCAGAGAGAAACATTAATCAGCTGCCTCCTGCACACCCCCTACTGGGGATGTGCCCGCAACCAAGGTAAATGCCCTTGACCAGAATCGAACCTGGGACCTTTCAGTCTGCAGGCCTATGCTCTATCCCCTGAACCAAACCAATCAGGGCTGGGTAACAGTTTTAAATATTTATATTTGTGAAGAAAAATGGCTCATTGCACAATGTTAGAGTCTCTTTGGTGATACTGTTATTTACTAGTATATTTAATTATCTAGGAAACATTTATTAGACAGTTACTATGTAAAGACACTGTCCTTGACTTAAAATTAAAGTGGTACCAAGACTAACCTTTCACAACTAAAGAATATGCTTATTTAGAGAAGAAAATAAAGTAACAATGGTTGTAAAATGAAATAAATGTCCTGCTATTGGAAATCTACATGCTAAGGAAACAAATAGCAGAACCACCTCACCTCCTAACCTAGCTTCAGGTCAGTATAGCTCACAGTGCTGGGCCAGAGAAAACAGGCCAGCGAGAACTGATAGAGGACAATAAAGAATATGATAATGCCCTGCTCAGCAGTCCTTTATAATCTATATATAGTATTAATTATAGGATTTGATGTCAAAATGAAATACAGTTGATTTATCACAAAGGTGTTTCTTTCGACTTTACTGACTAATATATAACAAAACTGCATTAGTACTTTGGAAAACCTTCATTGCTATTTTTGACATTATGTAGCAGTGAAGGGGTGGCATCTGAGATATTTTAAACATATGGATATAGTAACATTTACACAAGCATGCAAACTTCCAAGCTCTGATATTTTTAATGTGTGAGTTGCCAATACCAAAGGTATTTTGTTCTTCTGAACTTAACTCACTTAATGATCACTTATCCTTTCTTGGGAAAATATCCAGAGAAGTATAATTAACAGTTGGCAATTAATGAGAACATGGGTCAACAGTTTACTCTCTGTAACAGAAGTAAAACCTTCTGTTTTTTTTTTTTTTCAAGCAGTAGTCCATAACTATTTCTGCTATTTCTTTAGCATCAGCATACTGTTTTGCCTTGAGGTCAATTGTTTTGAGAGTCTGCATCTGTGTGTAAATGCACTATTTTGCAATGCAGAGATGGTACTAAAATATCTTGCTCTAAACATTACACTAATTATTAGTGAAACAGACAGTATTCTTTTATACCTCTCCCTTAAGACCTATGAAATATCCTATTGAATTCTATAATTCTTTGTTAAACCAGACAAGCATGAATGCAGATGGTACATTCATTTTTCTAATATGTGTGCTGTTATATGTCATTTTCAGGTTGAAAGAAAAAGTGATATATTTGAAATATCTGCCATTAAGTAAGGATCAATAAGTATTGCAATATTTCACTAAATGATGATTATTTAAGTAATTAATACCACAGTATGAATCTTCATGTTGGTAAATCAGGGCATACATGTTACTGATTGTAAAACATTCTTAGTTACTGAAAGAGGTAGGAAATATATAGTCTGAAATTTTAATTCATGTCAAGGGGAATTTTCCAAATGTTTTACTTGGAATTTCTTACTTTGCTTTGTAAAAACCAGCAGAGGCAAATGCAATCATGGCAGAAGAAATTTCAGCTGTCCTGGTCCTACTCTTCAGAACTGACTTAGAGATACTCAGCATGCAGTAAAGAGGTTCTTAGAGAAATAGAAGCTGCTATTAAGCAAATAGCTTGGGCAAAATCCAGACGTCCCATTTGTCAGAAGTGTTGAAAGTAGCTATCTCATCAGCATCTATATTCTCTGGGATACTGAGGTTTGTGGGAGAAGTGTAGTTAGATGGTCAAGTTTTATTGAGTAGGGAAGAAATTACTGTGGAAGTTTCAGGGAAAAATAGTTTTTTCTCTATTTTCCATCTTACTATCTCTCTTGTATATCTGGCTTCCTTTTATTTCTAGCTTTATTGAGATATAAATAACATGTAATATATAACTTTAAGCTGTACAAAAATTTCCAATGCTATAAATATTTTTTTCAAATTGTTTCTACCAATTAAACTATACTATCTCCTTGATAGAAATTATACTACTCTGCATCTAAAGCCAGTGTATATTTGTTGAAAGAAAAATTAGAAGAGATATGGATAGTAAAGAATAGAAGTAAAATAAGCAGGGGAGGAATAAGAGAGTAAAGAAAAGAAGAAAGGAAAAATTTCATGATTGAAAACATTGATGTTGGCACTATTTGACTTGAAGATTATGAGAACCACTTCTCAAAAGTAATAAACTATGATAAAAATTAGAAGTGTTACAGATATTGAATTATATATTAGCATGAGTAAATATTATTGATTACTCATCATGTAAAGGCACTATTCTTAAGTACTACCCATGGATTATTAAAACTTATAACAAATTCCTGAAGCAGCAATAGATGTTACTACACATAGAACATATTAATTTGTGCATAAAATCACAAATGGAGGAAATGACAAGATCGGGATTTAAACCCAAGATGGTTGTAAATTCATAGACACATTTTTTTGCACTCTATCCTATCTAATAAAGAGGGAATACGCTAATTGACTATCACACCCTTATAAACATGGTGGCACCTACATCCAATAAGGAGGGAATATGCTAATTGACTTCCATGATGGCGGCACCCAGTCTCCTCAGCCATGTTGGGGTGGCAGGTGTGCAGGACAGCTGAGCCCACCCCCAGGCAGGTCTGGCCACACTGTGTTCCTGCCTCCAGAGTCCTCCAGTCCTCTCATCTCCTCAGCCACCCAGGGCCAGCCTGAGGCACAGGCCAGTCTTCGATAGCACCTACCCAGCCACCCAGGCTGACCTGAGGTACAGGCAAGCCTTGGATGACAGCTGCCAAGCCAATGCCTAAGGCACAGGCAAGCCACCAATTGTGGCTGCCCAGCTTCCCAGGCCAGCCTGAGGTGCAGGCAAGCCTCAGATGGCAGCTGCTCTACTGCCCAGGGCTACCCAAAGCTCACATAACCAGGGCCAGCTGAGGCTTCCCAATTGCCTGGTCACCTCCCACCCCTGAGGGCTCCCAGACTGTGAGAGGGGGCAGCCCGGTCTGAAGGACCCCTCTCCAGTGCATAAATTGTCATGCACTGGGCCTCCAGTATATATATAAAAGCCTAAGAGACCATTACGACCAGAACAACAAGTTGGCCAGTCACTATGATGCACATTGATCATCAGGGGGCAGATGCTTAATGAAGGAGCTGTCCTGTGGTGGTCAGTGTGCTCCTACAGCCAATCTCCCACGGCCAGTCAACCTCCCGTGGCCCCTCTGCCCCTGCCCAGCAGGCCCCAGCCAGCAGCTGGCAGACCCTGGTCAGCCAGCAGCTGGCAGACCCTGGTCAGCCAGCCCCAGTTGGGACTGGGCAAGACTGATAGGCCATGATCACTGACCAGGCCTAGACACCCCACCTGTGCCATACCCTGGGCCTCTAATTCTGTTATATCTCCTAATGCATCCTAGGAAGGTCCCCATCATTTGTTTCTATTGTTCTCTTACAGTTCTCTTGACTTTGGTCTTCTTTGGTCCTCTCATGCTTGCTTACATTTTCACTGTTAAACTTTGTTCGGAATTTTTTGACTCATTTGTTTCTCATCCTCACTGCTTGCTGGACATCCTCCTCCTCATTGTCACTGAACATGAACAGGGATTTGACTATTTCCTGAGTCAATAATGTCTGTAGACCCAACATCCCATTTTCTTTCAATTCTGATACTTGGAATTAATGGGGACACCAGTATTAAAACAATAGCAATAGTACCAGCTAAGCAACAATATCAAAGAAAGTAAAAAAAATTAGACTCAATTGTTTTCACTTTTCAAAAGTTTTTTTTTTTGCAAAGAAATCTTTTAACAAAGGTAAATCCTAGATGATCTTTCTTATTATATGTAGTTCTTTTTCTAAATTCCACAACAAATGTATCTATCTTATCTTACAAACATATTTATTATTAAATGGAAAATTTAAATTAAAAAGTTATTTTTAAATTATGTCAATACTATATTATGCTTTTGATGACACTTAAAATATATATTAACCGTATTACCTTGGGGAAAATGATTTTGACAACTATATTCACACTGAAGCCACACTGGAATAACACAAATTCTTTGAGGGGATAATATGAGCCCAAAGGAGGAATACAAAAGTGTGTAGCCATTTTAAAAAAGGAATTGTATTCAACCTTACTTACCCTAGCAAAATGGTTTTTGATATATTATACAGTTTCTTAAGCTTAAAGGATTTGATGAGATACTGGTTTTCACACATAGTAGCCTCTATTTTTTCTGAATGTGTATTTTAGAAACAATTTCAATTTTTCCATGCATAAGTAAAACGAATTAACATTCTGGGGGAAAAAAAAACCTGAACACTCTGGAAGCAGAACTGTGCCTTTTCATTGTGGTTGGATCCAAGTCAAGCAGTCTCTAGGAAGTTTATGATAATCACCCTTTTTATTTTAAAGCAGCTCTATAGTTAATCAGAACAACTGAGAGATTTCATTTTTACTTTAAGTTTAGTTATATAAATAAGCATATTGGACAAATCAGAAAATCAAACTATCATTTGAATATTAAAATTTGAAGTAAATTTATAGAAAAAAAAGTTTATTATTTATTTGCATTTTCAGAGGGCATATACTATAATTTCTGCTGCATCACTATTATGAGGCTTAATAATTAGCCTTAAAGTAAGTAACTGTTCCATCAAGAAAATGTAGCCAGCTTTGCTAATTAGAAGTTTAAATAGTGCTGTGTTCTCAAGTAAAAACATAACCTTTCCATAAAGTAGACCAATATTCAAATTTTCTTCATTCTTAATTTCAATAATGAGAAGCAATACTTTACAATTAACTAAATATCTTGAAAGTGTTAAGTATTAATAATACTTTTACGGTAGGATATACTTTCATTGTTAAACCTTTTTATAGATAAAGCTTTTATGAATAAATATTTAATTAGATATTTGCAGGGGTCCTTTCAAAACTGCATATAGTAATAAAATTAAAAAGTATGATATGTTGTCTTCTAGATATTTTAAAAGAAAGCACCATTTTTAATACTCAGCAAAAAATAAAAATCAAGGAAAAAAAGAGAAAGGTTTCTTAAATAGAACAAAAAGGATAAACTTAATTAGACTACATTAAAATGAAAGATATCTGTTTATCAAAGGACATCATTACCAGTAATATGTAAAAAATGAAGCCACAGAGCAGAAGATTTATGAGAATTGAACGGTAAGATGTGTGTAATGTGAATACCATGCAAAGATCTTATACATGAACATGGAAAATGTTCCTTCAAGTCAAGAAGAAAAAAGATAGATGATACAATAATTTTTTTTTAAAAAAAGACAGAAGATGTGAACAGGCACTTCATAAAAGACGATATCCAAAAGGCCAATAACCATAAAAATGATGCTTATTAACTATCAGGGAAATTATAATTAAAACCACAGAATCCTACATATTCAGCAGGAAGAGAAAATTCCATGTTATGAGTAATTGGAAGAAATACCCTGCTGGTGGGAGCATACATTAGTACAACACTTCAGAGAAGTGATTGTCACTTTCTACTAAGTCATACTAAGTGACTCAGGAGTTCCACTCAAATAACTAAAAGAAATCCATTTACATATGTACAAATTGTCTTCAAGAATGTGTATAATTCATGATAGTTCAAAATAACTAAGGTCGAAGCTGTAAATCAAATCAAAAGATTATTTGGGTCCTAAAAGATCTAAATCTGGGTGACACAGATTCAGAGAAATACCTGAAATGTGCTCCAAGGAAGACAAAGAAAGCCAGCACTTACAGAAGCAAAACCCACAGATTATAATACTTTTTTTTCCTATTAGATATCTAATGTGGGTTGATGACTAGTTCAAAAAGGACTAGCTTGTTCCAGGTGATGAGACTCAGAGGAAGAAAGTTCCAGGATGAGCTTCTGAAGCAAGCATGAAAATCCAAGAGTTCAAAACTTATAGGTCCTTTGTCCCAGTGTACCATATTGGCTGGTGAAGTGGATTGGCTCCTTTCAAGATGGAGAGTGCAGATGGTCTGCTTGCCATAGTGAGGAGAAAGTAAAGATTAAGGTCTGGTTTTATGCAGCCATAAATTCATAGGTGGGATGAACATAAGGCAAACTTTAACATAAGTGATTCTATTGTGTCAATTTCCACTCACACTAGCAACTCAAAATAAATCTCAATCAAGGTTAAAATAGATAAGCCAAAACAGGTTTGGCTCAGTGGATAGAGCATCAGACTGAGGACTGCAGGGTCCCAGGTTCGATTCCAGTCAAGGGCATGTATGTTGGTTGCGGGTACATCCCCAGTAGGGGGTGTGCAAGAGGCAGCTGATCGATGTTTCTCTCTCATCGATGTTTCTAACTTTCTATCCCTCTCCCTTCCTCTCTGTAAAAAAAATCAATAAAATATATTTTTTAAAAAGATTAAAATAGATAAATAAATTGGACTTCATTCCATCAATGACATATACAGTTACTAAAGGACAGGTGCACAAAATTCATGCACGGGAAGACAGGGGGTGTCCCTCAGCCCAGCCTGCACTCTCTGCAATATGGGACCACTCGAGGGACATCTACTGCCCATTTAGGCCCGATCCCAGTACTATTGGGCCTAAACGGGGATCGGCCCTAAATGGGCAGTTGGACATCCTTCTCACAATACAAGACTGCTGGCTCCAATCTGATCGCCTGCCTGCCTTCCTGATTGCCCCTAACCACTTCTGCCTGCCAGCCTGATCACCCCCTAACCACTACTCTGCCAGCCTAATTGATGTCTAACTGCTCTCCTGCCAACCTGTTTGCCCCCAACTTCCCTCCTCTGCCAGCCTGGTCACTCCTAACTGCCCTTCCCTGCAGGCTTGATCACCCCTGAATGCCTTCCATTGAAGGCCTGGTTCCTCCCAACTGCCTTCCCCTGCTGGCCTGATCACCCACAACTACTCTTCCTTGCAGGCTTGGTCCCTCCCTACTGCCCTCTCCTGCTGGCCATCTTGTGGTGGCCATCTGTGTCCACATGGGAGCAGGAGCTTTGATCACATGGAGGTAGCCCTCTTGTGTGTTGGAGTGATGGTCAATCTGCATATTACTCTTTTATTAGATAGGATAGAGGCCTGGTACATGGGTGGGGGCCAGCTGGTTTTCCCTGAAGAGTGTCCCAGATCAGGGTAGGGGTTCCCTTGGGGCATTGGGAAGCCTGAATGAGGGGTCTGTGGTGGTTTTCAGGGCGGCTACCCCCCTTTCCCCCCAGTGACCCAAGCAGAGGCCCTGGGATCTGGGATTAATATATGTTCTACAATTGAAACTTTGTAGCATTGAGTGGAGGCCTAGGTTGGCAAGGGCAGGTGGAAAGCCTGGCTTCCTCCATTGCTGGGAAACCCAAGCCTCCCTCCTGCTCTCAGTGGCGGCAGCCATATTGGTTGGGGTTTATTTGCGTAATTTGCTCCTGATTGGCTAGTGGGCATGGCTGTGGATGTGGTTTGATCAGAGGTATGGTCAATTTTCATATTACTCTTTTATTAGATAGGATAAGCATGAAAAATGCTATTGCTATACAGAAAATAGGAATCAATTTTAAAAACAGCATTTAGTAAAAGAAGCCAGGCACAAAATAGAATGTATTCTATGTATGCTGATAAAATTCTATTTATTGATTTGGGGCTGGATGCATTAGTGTGCTCACTTTGTGAAAAGTTATTGAGATTATGATTTATATACTTCTCTACATGCAATTTATACATCACAAAAACATTAATATAGAATAAAATTAAATTTAAAAAGAAAATATTTTCTGCAACAAAAATTAAATAGCAAAATGGTATTTTAGGGAAAATAGTAAAAACATTTATTTAGAGGAGATGTTAAAAATATTGGATTACCCATAAGGATGAAGGAAAACCTACTTGATAGGTACCCACCCCCCAACTGGTGGGCGGAGTTATGATGTAATTGACAGAGACATTGAGCCACCAATCAATCACATACCAGAGTGCCCTGTGTCCCACCCCTTCCCGTTCAGTCCTGGGCCCAACCCCTGCCTTTAAAATGTGCCTCAGTGCCCTACATGGGACCCTTTTCTCCCAGACTGTCCTCCCAGGCAGTCCGGGAGGAGGTCCGGCTGGGTCTCTCTTCTTTCTTTCCCTCTTCCCCTGGCCCCAGTCTCATGGCGCGGCTTCTCCGGCTCCATTCCCCCTGAGCCTGTGAACCCGCCAGGAGACCCCCAGTAAAGCCTGATTAATTCGTTCATTTATTCGGACTCCTGCTTGCAGTTTCTCTCATGGCGGCGTAGAACCTTACACTACTCTTGTGAAGAAACAATCTTTTGACTTGTCTTCAGTTTGATAGGCAATAAAGAGATACAATAAATTCACGGAAGGTCATAGCTTGAGAGTTAAACATTCCTAGGAAGGAATCCTAATTCCAAATCTTATTAGCTATATCATTTTAAGCAAGGAACCATTTAGACATTAATAAAATGGGGATAATAATATTTGCCTGAGAAAACCTTGCTAAGGAATAGATATGATGTAAGAATGGTTAGTTTAGAGTGCTTGCCACACTTTTATGTATTCAAAATATGATAGCATAAAATACATACATTAGAGGTACCTTACATATACACAAATTAAAGTTCATGTGGAAGGATAAGTATATGTAAATGAAGTCAAGGAGCAGATAGTTTAAAGACCTAAGGAATATAAGGACAGTGTTTATTTTATTGGACCACAATATCAAAAGAAACTGTTCTTTGTCAGTAAATTTTGGCTACTTCAAGTCCATAGATGATAAGAAAAAATCATATAAATAAGAATGTATTAATTTATTTTACTTATTTGCCTAATTAAGCACAATATAAATTATTTTGTCATAGACTTTGGACCCCCCTTCCCCTACCCCTCCATACACATGACAACTAGAATATTATTGATTTAGTTCTGTTACCTCTTGCAATGTTTACTGTTTTATATAACTTGGTTTTTAAAATCAAGTAATGAAAAGTTCTATAGCTATTTATTTTTGTTCTGCTGTCTTAGTGTAAAAGCAAACATAAACAATATGTAAACAAATGTATGTACCTGTGCTCCAATAAAACTTTAGCAAAATAGGAGATGAAATATAGTCCAAAGGCCATATTACCAACATGTGTCCTAGGGCATAATGGCCACAGAGCTGAAGCTGGCTTGCTGCCACTTTTGGGTATGGACAATGAAAGAGGGATAGAATATGAGAAAGGGGATAATGTCTACTAGAAATGGCACACATCACTTCAGGTGAAAATTAGTCAAATCTTCCTGTAATGAAAGCTAGAAAATAATGTCATGTTGGGCAGTTTTGTGACTGCTATAACACTATCAATATAAAAAAGTGTGGAAGGAAATTTGCTGGAGATGTTAGCCTCTGCACCTGATGAAAGCTTGATTTTCTCCAAAATGTCTGGATTCCAATGCAAGCTTTGCACTTTACATAATGTAACACATGTAAATTAACCTCTTGTGTCTTTGATTTCTTCATCCATAAACTGGGGAAAATAGTACAACCCACCTCATAGGTTTCTGGTAAACATTAAACATTACCATATTTGAAGCACTTTGAATATTTTGAGACACTGCCTCAAAATCACTTTTATATTCTTTTAGATATTGTGAATTTCCATTAAATAGATTAAGAAACAGAGGATTAAAGATTTGAGAGCTTTGTTTAAGATCACATAGCTAATATGTAGCAAACAAACAGGTCTTTCTGATTCCTTACTTTCACTGTACCTTACATTGAGAGAAGAAAAAGGACATCAGGGAAACAGGAATGAGTGTGGGAAGCCAAATGCAATTTTTAAAGCTAGGTGATGTTATATCATATTTGTAAAAGGTGGAAGTTTTATGCGATCTGAAGAGAAACCAGAGTATCTATATCATATTTGTATGTTGATTGGATTGACTCAATAAGAAGGCAAATATTGATGTCACCTTTGCTTTTGGTGTAATATATGGTCTTTATTATATTTAGGTACATTCCCTCAAAACATAGTTTGTAAAAAATTGTTCATCTTGAAAGGACAATTAATTTTGTCAAATGCTTTTTATGTATTTTTGAGGTGATCACATGATTTTAACCTTCGATTGTGATGATACGATGTATTATATTTGTTGATTTTTGGATGTTGAACTGTCCTTGAATCCCTGGAATAAATTCCATTTGATCATCATGTGGGATTTTGCTTTCTTGGTGAACTAGATAGCAAGGTCATGGTGAGGAGAAAGGAGGAATGTTAGAGGTGCAAGAAAAGACTGAAATGATTTGGAATGATGAAATTCAGATACGAAATAAAAAAAAAACAAGAGGTTAATTTGCATGTGTTACATTATGTAAGGTGCAAAGCTTGCAATGGAACTCAGGCATGTTGGAGAAAAGCAAGCTTTGATTGGTAGTATCTGTAGTCTGTCCACAGCATGGAAGACTGATGAAACGTGGCAGATAAAATCAGGTGAAGAAGAGATCTAGAAGAAATCAAATCAAAAGCTTTTGAGAGATGATTTACATGAATACTGAAATTACCAAGAATTATAAAAACAGTGGTACTGGAGAAAACAACAGTAAGAAAAAAAGGTGCTAAATTATTCAAGAAATTAGAAGCAGGGATGGGGGTGGGGGTTGTAGATGATCACAATAAAAGGGATTTACAATTACAGACTGACTAGAGGCCCAGCACACATGAAATCGTGTGCAGTTAGGGTCCCTAGGCCTAGCCTGGCCTCCTTTGAATGGCCTCTGCCACTGTGGTTACCTGAAGCTCCCCACCCCAGAACGCTCCACAATGCTTGTGGCCCCTCCACTGCTCCATGAGGCTCCCTCCAATTCTTGACTGCTCCACAAAGCTTGCTGCCACCTAGCAAGCTCACCACTGGACACTCCGCAAAACTCCCCTGTCCTGCAACTGCTTTGCAAAACTTGCTGCCCCTGGGTGATTGCTTCACTAAGCTCACAGCCACCCCAACTCAACAGTCCCCAGTTCGCCCCGCCTCCAGCCTCCCCCCCTCATGGTGAGCAGCTCGGGTGCTGGGGGTAGAGGGGACTTAGAGGTGCTCCATGCACTTCATGGTGACCAGTCGCCCATTCAGTCATGACGCCACCTAGCTCTTTCTATTTATTAGGATGGCAAGAACTATATTGTAATCAAATTGTTTATCTTGGACTCTCTTTTTGTTCATTTCCCACGTATTTAATGAATAACAATAATTAGTATAAATAACAGTAATTATTACAATAGATAGCAAGGTCTATGAAATTCAAGATTTCCTATAGTTCAAAAAAAGTCACAACAGAAAAACCTAATGAGAGAAGATGCATTTGAAATTAAGCTTCCTTCCATAAATATTTTTAATAATTATAATAAAATTACTTAAAATTGCAATGGTCTCAACTAAATTTTAGTGACCAAAATCAGCATGTAATTCCTAAAGATGCATAGAAATAAAAACAAGTGATTATTTGTGAAAAAGCCATATTATGTGTAATCATTTGCAAACATTAGTACTTTGTAACCATAGCGTAGAAATCTGACACATTTAAAGGCTGTGGAGCTCACTGCAGATCCAAATAGCACAACTACATAGACATTAAACAACATTATACAAAGAATAAATTTA
Organism: Antrozous pallidus; assembly: GCA_027563665.1. Lineage (NCBI taxonomy): Eukaryota > Metazoa > Chordata > Mammalia > Chiroptera > Vespertilionidae > Antrozous > Antrozous pallidus. The sequence continues at coordinate 37,256,133 of CM050514.1, forward strand.
GTGGCCAGCAAAATTATGAGTTAGAAAAGGCTAACGCACCATTTGGGGAAGGAATATGATTCTGACTTGTAACATTTACATGTAGTGTTTCAACACACTTAGGCTCTGTTTATATAATCACTAAAACGGACCATTTTGATGGATGAAACAGCTGGTTTGACTACATTTTAAACTGAACTGATGCATTTCTAAACTTACTTAGTTACAGACTTAACAAAACCATAAAGTGGAAAAAGGATTATTATTTCCATCTCTATGGACTTAAGCAGCAAAAAGGCTTAGCGAATCATGTTAATATAATAAAGCAAGCAGAGAGGCAAACCTGAGGCTCTGACATTTGTAATGTCATACAAAGACAGAAAAATAAAGAGTAGGGCCTAGAAGCTTGAGTCGGGAGCACAGTACAGCCTAATTGACATAACCATGGCAGGGTGAAATTTATTAAACCAGCCATGTAAAATGGAGTGTAGCCATGGCCAGAACTGGATCCTGTAGAGTTGAAGGAATTCAGGGATCTGGCTTTGCTGTTCTGTCATATAACATGAAGCTGATATGGAATGAATTATTAAAAATAATCACTATTTTTTTTCAAGCTGGGAACCTTATAGGATTTAGGTGTTCATAGAGTCCATCCTTTCTCTATGTGACTGTTCCTCCAAATGATTACTGGCTCACTGACACTCATGAGAGTGTTAGCTATTTTTCAAGGCTTCTTTCTCTTAACAGAAAAGGAGAAAAGTCATTACAATGTACTTTTATCTTAAATCAATATTTTTAAATAGCTTTACTGAGATATAATTCACTACACGTTTCATCCATTCAAAATATATAACTAAGTGGGTTTTTTGTATATTCACAGAGCTGTGCAATGATCACAACAATCTAATATTAGAACATTTAAGTCACCCCCATACAAACTGAGTACCCATTAGCAGCCAGTCACCATTCTCCCCACCACCCACCTCTACACAAACACTAATATGCAATGTTTTTCTTCTGTTCCAGGATTCTATCCAGGACATAGCATTATATATGTCATGTATTCTTAAGCTACTCCTTGCTTTCACTATTACTCAGACTTTCCTTGTTTTATGATCTTGACAATTTTGAGAAGCACATGTCATATATTTTGTAGAAATTTCTCCTATTGCGATTTGTTTGGAGTTTCTTTTATGGCTTAACTGGGTTTAAGTGTTTTTGAGAAAACCATGAAAGTAAAGTGCAATTTTCATAGCATTGTATCAAGGGTACATTCTATCAACATGATTTATCAATGTTGACCTTCACCACCTGGCTGTTGTCTGACAGGTTACTCCATTGTAAACCTAGTCTTTTTCCTTTTTGTGCTATCTTCCTTAGAAGAAGGTCATTAGCAAAGCCCATAATTAAATGAAAGTATTGCTCTACCTCTTTGAGGTTGAAGTATCTACAGCAATTATTTGACTCTTCTTCCTCATTTATTTAGACATTCAATTATTTATTTATTTATATCAAGAAGGACTCACAGTTATTTATTTACTAAAGGCCTGGTGCACAAAATTCATGCATGGGGGCCAGGGTGTGCCTCAGCCCAGCCTGCAACTCTCCAATCTGGGACCCCTTTGAGGGATGTCCAACTGTTCGTTTAGGCCTGATCCTACCAACAAGGACACTAGATAGCTATAAGAGTAAAATATGGAGCAATATTTATCTTAGCTATTCTTGCTATAGTACTATGACTTTAACCTCTCTGTTGGTTAGTTTCTTCAGCTGAAAAGTATGAATTGAGCCAATTTTACAGGTTACTAGAAAGGTTAATGTCTGTACCTTCTAGAGATTCATTGGTAGTGGGCTCAGGGAAGAAAAATGCATTACTCTACCAGTTCTCAACCTTTCTAATGCTACAACCCTTTAATACAGTTCCTCATGGTGTGGTGACCCCTACCATAAAATTATTTTCATTGCTACTTCATAACTGTAATTTTGCTACTGTTAATGAATTGTAATGTAAATATATATGTTTTCCGATGGTATTAGGCTCTACAGCAGTGGTTCTCAACCCGTGGTTCAGGACCCACAGGTTGAGAACCACGATTAGGGTCACCTAAGACCATCAGAAAAGACAGATATTTACATTATGATTCATAACAGTAGCAAAATTGCAGTTATGAAGTAGCAAGGAAAATAATTTTATGGTTGGAGGTCACCACAACATGTGGAACTGTATTAAAAGGTCACGGCATTAGAAAGGTTGAGAACCATTGCTCTACACTATTTGGTATCTTCTGTCTCAGGGATAAGCTATGAATTTAGAATCTGATTAAAACATATCATTTTTTATTTACCCATCAATTGTCATTTTATTTAATAAATAAATTGAATACTGTAGTTGGCATTTACTTAAAAATTAAATCAGATTCAGTCTCTTTTCACTGATGGCTCTAATTTCATTTATTTAAAAATGCATTTTTTTAGTGTGTCTGGGTTACAAAAATACTGAATAAAATTATCATGAAAAATAGGTACTCTCTGCATTAGATTGATAAAGTAATTGAATGATTGCAGAGAGCTTAAATATTTTCTGATGAGTGTATAGTAATGGTCATTATAAAAACAAACTTTAAAAAGAACTTTACAAGCTAAATTTAAAACCTAATTTAAAATATAGAAATCAATGACATTTATTTCCTCTACTGCAATAGAGAGGGTGACACCTTGATTTACTTCCTAGGTAACTTAAAAAGAATGTTTAACTGGATCTAAGCCAGTTTCATTTTATACCAAATATTTTCTTTTTTAGTTGAAAGTATCTCTGGGTCTTTGAAAATTCTGAAGACTTGTAAAGGTAGTTGTGAATCCTTCAGGTATTAAAGTCAGCTTATTTTCTATAAAATGATAACTTCTAAAGTTCATTTCAATGTGGATTCTTCACATATATGTCAACATATCTGAGGATGGTTAAATAAATTGTGAAATAGTCATATCACAAAATACAATTATTTTTAAAATTAAATTTTTATAGAATGACTTAATGTTTCCTTAGAAAATATCATCATGGAAACATTAAGGATAGAAAATTATATATACAATATAATCTAAATCCTGGTATGGGGTGGTATATGTTAAAAAAATATGCCTCTATATAAGTGGAAAAAGACACATGATCTATTAAGTGTGTTATCAGTGAGTGGTAAAAAATGCAGGTAGATTTTATTTATCTGTTTCATCTTTGTGTATTTTATACACTTAACATTTAAAATTAGAAATACTAAGAATTTAATAATTTCTGAAATTATTAATATATGAGTAACTACAATCATATGCTCTTAATTCCTACAATAGGGATAATTCTAGTAAGAGAGGCAGCAAGCATGATAGAGTCCACTCCTCCCAAAAATGAGCAGCCAAGAACTTCATGGATTATCATTATGGGGACTATGAAGATGTGTCATGGGTATGATTAGGGATTCTGGTGGGGACAAAAGTTGTCAAGAAAATAAGATTATCCAAGAAAAATAAGCAAAGGCATAAGCATGAAGCAAAGTTGTAGTTTGTGGAGTGAGAATCTTCAGAGGGTTTTAGAACTAAAGAATGAAGAATAATAGATATGAAAAAAATTAATTATGTGAATTATGTCTTTTGATCCTCTTTTAATGTGCTTCAAGGATGAAAGCGAATGACTTAAGTTATTTTAATATTACTTTTAGAGACTAACCTATGCCAAAACCGGTTTGGCTCAGTGGCTAGAGTGTCGGCCTGCAGACTGAAGGGTCCCAGGTTCGATTCCGGTCAAGGGCATGTACCTTGGCTGTGAGCACATCCCCAGTAGGGGTGTGCAGGAGGCAGCTGATCAGTGTTTCTCTCTCATCGATGTTTCTGACTTTCTATACCTCTCCCTTCCTCTCTGTAAAAAGTCAATAAAATATATTTAGAAACTGACGTATACATGTAGCCTGCTCTGAACTGGTACACATGGATCTCCAAGGTTCATAGACATTTGGAGATATGGACATAGATGCTTACTTGTGTATATTTCTATTCCAAAATTATATAAAGTATCTGTAACTGTGTGATTAGGGAATACATCTTATAAAGATATTGCTGAAGTCAAGCAGTCTACCAACTGCTTCACTTCAATGGCACCTCTGGCACATCTGAAAGCTATAGACATTTCTTAACTTACCATCCCACATTTCAAGTAGCCCTTTGACACTTGTGAATGGCTTACCCTGCCCCTAGTGGGCATCTCATAAAGTGACTAATAAGAGTACACTTCTAGTCCAAAGGAAGGGTGATATACTTTGGTAGGAAAAGAGTAACGATAGATTGTTCATCCAGGGTGAAGAAAAAAGTGTCTATCCCATGAAACTACATATTTAGTAAGCAATTATAGGACAATCTGTGCTTAATTACTGAACAGTGGGCATCATATGGTAGGTACTATGGAATTCTGATGATCAAGTTTGTGAAGATGGTAGACGATGATCAAAAACTAGCAAAAAAATTTGAGCAGAAGAATGTCATGTTCAAATATGCATATTATGGTAATCTGGAGGATAGTACTGAAAGGAAAAATTTGGACAAATTTCTCTCCCCAAACTTGTTATATTCTGATTTTAAAATGTGTAAACATACTTTAACATGCATTAAACACAGTTGGCCTAGGGAAATTCTCTGTGATTGTAATTTTTCTCCTGCCAAACTTGGTGAGTCTTATCCTCTCTTTTGGTCTTTGTGATATCATCTGCAGAATAAGGTGGATAATTTCAGTAATGTCTAATATCCCTTTTAAATTTCAAATTCATTGAGATAGCAACACTAACTGGTTAATGTGAATTATTAAAGATTTGCTTTCATAGGACATCTGCCACTTGGTTTATGAGAAGAACTTGCCATTTATACTTAGACATACTCTAAAAATATATTCAGAAATCCAGATGATTTCTTTGGTTTTTTTTCCCATTTTTCTTTGATCTATCCTATATAATAAAAGGCTAATATGCAAGTTGGCCAAAAAATGGAACAACTGAACAACCAGCCACTATGATGTGTGCTGACCACCAGGGAGCATGCACGAAACATGGCGTTGGGATGGTGGAGCAGGTGAACAGGGGTGCCAGACCAAGGCAGGGCACTGGTTGTTGTCATTGGGCTGAGTCTCTGATGGTTAATGAAAATTCTTTGTTCTCTTGCACCACAGTCCCACCTGGTGCTTGCACCTGCTGTTGTCACTGAAGACACTGCTTGCAAGCACTGCTGGCACCCAGCACAGGTCCAATTGCTCAGCACTGTCAGTGGGTATGAGTGGCAACTTCCAGTCCTGATTGCCCCTGTGGGCTTCTCCACCTCCTCTGCTTTGGAAGGGCAATTGTGACAGCAGCCATTGCTCACACCAGCTAACAGCACTGGCCCTATTCACATCTGCTACTGGCGCTGGCCTCAATCACTCCATGCCATCAGCAGGTGTGAGCAGGGCCGGCACTGTCAGCGTGTGGGAGTGGCAGTGGTGGGAGTGGGGCTGCTGGCAAACAGGGGACTGGGGACTGTAGCAGGATGGGCCAAGACCCGCCCCCGCAGCCTCGCAGCCCACAGTTCCTTTCAAGGTGCATGAATTCATGCACTGGGCCCCTAATAATAGTGTAAGATTGCAGTAAGAAATGAAAGGAGGAGGAAATGATAAGAATTTGAGACAACTCTTCATTATTAGCTTGCTCAATATGTTAATTGCCATAAAAGTTAATGAGGATGTCAAGGTACTTTGAGGTTCAACCCCCAAAGGACAGTCTAAATTCTGCCAAAGAGCAAAAGCTATGCATGATAATGAGCATCTCTGAGGGAGATAAAACAATGATGATGGTAGAAGATGCATGGCTCAATTTTGTGCAGAATAAAGATAAGCCTGTATACTTTCCTAATTGGATAACAGTATAATCCTGTGTACAACATATAGTGTAGAGCTCTCATTAAGGCAGAGAGAAAAACAGAAGTTCCTTGTCTTAGTTATTACTCAAATACTGAGAATTCAGAAGCAAGAAAAGCTATATCTAATATAAATAGTTTTATAATTTTTTTCATAAAGATTTCATCTTGACAAGCTACCAGACCTGAGGTGAGTTTAATTAGTTCAATGCATCATGATAAATTGTTAAAAAGAGAAAACTGTGGGGTAGGGTAGGGAATGAATAAAAAGTATTTTTTAATTTAATCATACAAGTAAGTCTATCTATAAATCCCTACACTGAAATGCAAGAATAATGGGAATCTTTGACTTTTCTCCAGTACCCTAGAAATCTGTCTATAAGTGAAATTTCTGGTAAAGGAGCCACCTAACTTTTCTTTAAAATGTGTTTTCCTGTCTCATATCATTTCATGCCAACAAATCTTTTGACAACAATAGTTCTCTGATCAGCAAAATGGTTGTTAAGATGGATGAACCACTAACTCATAACTATGAGATATTAATGGGTACAGGAGAACTTGATTAAGAAACCATCACTACACACACTCTAGGGAATTTTCAGGCACTATCTACAAATAACTGGGAAATATATAAAGAAAAGAGAAGGAAATGAAAATAAGTGAAAGGGAAGAAAATGGAACAGATGAAAAGAAAAAGAGGGAGAGAAGGGAAGGAAGGGAACATGGCCCACTTAGAAGAGATGATAACTTCTGGATAGAGGAACATGATCAAAAGGCAAGAAAAAGATAAATATTTCCAAGTCTTAAAACATTTGTACAGGGCTCTAAATGTAGGACTTCCTTAGAAAAATATTAGAGGAATAGCAACAGCTAATGCTCAAATGTAATGTACCAAAGGATTCTGTCTAATGGAAATATATTCTTACTATCAGTCAGGAACTCCTACAGAAACATATCCTTTCCTCATTGATACATCTGTCCACTATTCAAGGACTGATAAGGTAAAGTTGAGAACCATATGTATTTTTCCCTTCACTTCTTCACATACATAAACTATAAGTCCCACCCTAATTTTAGGCCAGTGATTGGCAAACTCATTAGTCAATAGAGCCAAATATCAACAGTACAACAAATGAAATACCTTTTGAGAGCCAAAAACCTACTTTTGCGTATGTGCCACGAAATTTCAATTGCACTGTACGTGTGCGCCCACATGTGGTAATTCGTAGAAGAGCCACACTCAAGGGGCCAAAGAGCTGCATGTGGCTCATGAGCTACAGTTTGCTGACCACTGTCCGAGGCCACAGAGTATATTCAGTTTCACTAGCTCCAAATCTGCCCTGCTGTTTGATTCAAGGGTAGAAGGATTCCAGAACAGCAACAAACATTCCCATCTACTCATAAGTTTCTGACATGATTTTTATCAAGTCACTGTTATTAAATTTTCCTAAAATAGGATAAGCATTACCTCAAAGACTCCTGCTGCTCTTCATTACCAGCTAGATCAATTTTGTGGGTTTATTCTTCAAAACCTTAAAAATTATTTAAGACTCAAAGAAATACTTGGTACAATATATGTATGGAGGGGCAATACTATTCCAGGTGAAGTGGTATCCTCACCACAATATATAAATATGTTTAATTATTTTATTTAGAAGTAGCCTTATATAAACCACCTTAGCCTATAATCTGTTGCTTGGAGGTGAGTGAGATTTCATGTACTACCAAGTAACTTCAGAATTATGTCCAAGTTCCTGACATAGTATAGCATAAACTGTGGAAGCCTAGGCTATCCATCACCATTATAGTTAATTTTTTTACCAAGAAATAATTATTACCTTCTCTCATGCAAACCTTATTCCTATCATGCCTTTCAGCATAATCAGACATTTCTCAGTGCATTCTAGTCTAAGACCAAAGTATTAAGAATAGCTGGTTTTTATCAAAACAATTGATTTCGTTTGGCCGTGGACTATGACTATGTCTCCACTTTGGTATTGACTCCCAGAAAACTCGAAGCCAAACCGGTGGGCTTCTTCTAACAAAGTATGTGGAAATGTGTAACCTTTTCTTTTTTTCTGAACTAACCTTATATGAATTTCCATCACATCTCCAATATTATTATTTTATGCCACTCTTTTAAACTTTTTATCTTACAGCTTTAAACATATCTGTGCTCCTGAATCTCTGCATAACAGAAAGTGCTAATATGTCAGATAAGATCAATGAGCTGCAGGTTACAAAATCCTGGTATTTCCTTATCCAAATTAAAGTATTTTTTTTTTTATATAAAGGAAGTCCAGAGATAGGCAATCCTGGTGTATAGTTTTGAATCTATGTTTTCCTCATGAATCCAGGGTTTTTTTCACTTTGTGTGTGAATTCTTTGCTCATACATGCAACATGGCTTCTACTCCACTAGGAAGCAAGAAGGCAAAAGGCATATTGCCTGACTCCATTTTTATTTGGCTTCTATGATGATTACAAATTGTAAGACATCCTGAGAATGTGAGGTTCCTGAAGGAATGTATTACTTAGTTAGTGGTAAGAGATGGAAAGAATGGATTTTGGATAGACAACTAAATGAGTCTGCTATAATAAGTATATTAAACAAATACATTTGCATATGTACAGATATACACACATAAAACAACTATACACATATGATGTAATTACTTAATTTCTTATTTTTTCTTTTTCTTCTCATGATATACTCATACTTAGGATCATAAAAAAGTACCTCACTCCCAAGAACAATCTAATATTTAAATATCTGTATATAGTATTCAGTTTGCATTAATGAAAGAATAAATTAAACTAAACAAAAATATGTTTTATTTTCATCAAACCAACATTTATTTGACATTATTACATGTCAAACAACATTCTAGTGCTCATTAAGAATTAAGATATTTAGATTCATGCCCCTTAGGGGCTCATAAATTAGAGATGGGTTCAGGCTCAAAGCATTTGTTCCATTTGTCATCTTTATAGAATTCTAATTTATAAAATAGTGATTTCTGAGTTTAGTTTTATTATCTTAAGGGATTTTTTTTTTAAAAAAAGCTCTCAAAATGTAAATAGGTGGTTATAGCTCAAACAGAATTTCATATTACTCCCGCAAAAATAATATACCTATTTTGTTTGTGGAAAATGAGGGTCTGAAATGTAAAAAAATATAAATTTCCACATATTTGATTCTCCTTTCACATATGCCTTCCCTCTTCACAGTGTGAATTGTGTTATGTAAATGCAGCATTCCCACATACTGTCAGCCAGCATCACTTTGGGTTAAATTTGTGGAAAATATGCATGTCTTAAATGTGAAGGAATCTCATTAGTATTTCTGGTTACTGTAACACTCATTAGAGTTTGTTAGTCCTCTACTATATATATAAAATATATATTATTATTTTTCCTCCATTGTGGTTTATCAACTATTTATTTTATTAATTTTGTATTCTAATCATTTTATAGCCATCTCAAATTCATGTTCTAACAATGCAAGAAAGAGCAAGATGAAGAAAAAGCAAGAATGAACAAAAAAGAGAAAGAAAGTGATTAAGCATAAAAGAGATTTATTAGTTTTAATCCCCTCCACATCCACTAAGAGAATTGCCCTTCACTAGTGGTATTCTGATTCTGTACAGAGAACCTCACTTTTGGTATTAAGTAAAAATGAGGCTATTGGATTTTCAATGGGCCAGGACAGGCAAATTTTGCAAGCTTGACCATTCATATGGCTCCCACATGACCCAAAACATGACTAATTCTAACTTATATCTGATATATGAAGACACTGGAAACATTGCATGTACACAGCAACAAGGTGGACAAAATGGAAAACATGAATATCATTCTATATAATAAAAGAATAATATCCAAATTGAATATACCTCTGCTACACCCACAAGCCATGCTCAACAGCCAATCAGGAACAAGTATGCAAATTAACCCAACAAAGATGGCTACAGCCACAGAGTGAGCAAGAGGCTTAGGTTTCCCTAACAATGGGGGAAGCCAAGCTTCGTGCACACACTGGTCGGCCCTGGACTCTACTCAAGGCTACAAAGTTTCAATTATAGAAGATAAATAAATCCCAGATACCAGGGCCTCTGTTTGAGTCACTGAGGGCATAGCCAGCCTGCAAACAACCACAGGGCCTTCTGCCAGGCCACCCCATGCCCCAAGGGAACCCTCACCCTGATCTGGGACATGCTTCAGGACAAACCAGCCAGCCCCCACCCATGTACCAGGCCTCTAGCCTATCTAATAAAAGAGTGTTATGCAAATTGACCATCACTCCCACATACAAGATGGCTGCTCCCAAGGGCTCAAGGATGGCTGCCACAAGATGGCCAGTAGCAGAGGACAGTTGGGAAGGACCAGGTCTGAAGTGAGGGCAGTTAGGGGTAACCAGTCCAGCAGAGGAGGGAAATTGGGGGCAACTGGGCCTGTAGGGAAGGCCAGTTTTGGGAGACCAGGCCTGCAAGGGAGGGCAGTTAGGGGCAATCAGACTGGCAGGGGAGTGGTTAGGGGGTAAAAAGGCTAGCAGGCAGAAGCGGGTAGGGGGAAATAGAAAGGCAGGCAGGTGAGCAGTTGGGAGCAAGCAGTCCTGGATTCTAAGAGGGATTTCCACTGCCCATTTTGGCCCAATCCTACCAGCAGTCAGACATCGTTTGAGGGGTCCCAGATTGGGAGAGGGTGCAGGCTGCGCTGAGGGACACACACCCCCATGCACAAATTTCATGCACAAATTTCATGTACCAGGCCTCTAGTATATAATAATAATGGTTTCAAATGGACCTGATAAAACAAATAACACATACTTCTGAATATTATTCCATGAATCTTACCTATTGATAAAATTCTCTACATCTATCTCTTTCTATTTAGGGAAAAGATTATTATTTCAAATTGGGCATTATCTTTTTAACTTATCTCAATAGCATGAGATTAATAAAATTAAAACTACATTCTAAACATGCAACTTATCCTATTAAAACATGTTCCATCAACACAAACATAAAAAAAATTGGACCCTAAATTTCAAAAGTAATTAAGTACTAGAATACTTCAATAAACAGACATGAGTGAAAATTGCCTTCAAAAGGCAAATGTATCCAGTATTGAATCTTATATTTTCTCTTTGAATCCAAAAGTCTCTGACTATAATGTTCAAAATGGTTAATTTGAACACCAAGAATTTTTCTTTTCCTCATTGTTTTGGGCTCTCTGCTTTCAATTTTATTTCTTTGAAAATATGATGGTGTGATAACAAGACCCTCTATTACTTGCCTGTTTTAATTTGCTGTTTTCACTTTTATAATCACTTTGTTCCTATACTTAACAACTGAGTATACTGTTATAGTTGTAGTACTAACACTAACATTCAATTAACTCTCATACTGTCAGCTAAAATTATATTTCACTAACACCTAACTTCTACCTTTTGTTCTATTGCTAAATGTTAACTAATATAACAGCTAAATTCGTATTATTTGAACTTAATAATGTTTCTAAATTTAAATGAAGTATGAGATACTTGGGGAGAAGAATAGTATGTAAGACAAATTACTATGTCAACTGACAAGTATTTATTGATCATTAATATCAGTATGCAATTATTAAGGTAGGCCAATGTAAGATGAGAAAAATATACATTAAGTTTTTTTTTATTTGCCAGAAACTGACAATTTACAAAACTGGAGTTAAAAACATATATTGAAACACTCATGGAAGGAAAAGTAGGAAAATAAGATTTGTGTAACTAATCCACGTATATTTTCTTGTTGAAATTTTATATTTTTACTTTTTACCTTTAGGTGGCTTATCCATTTTTAGTTAATTTTTGTACTAGGTATAAAGTAAGTGATAATGTGAAGTGATTTTTTTTGTTGTTTTTTATTTGTTTTGCACTTAGAATATTCATTGCTTTACTAATCTTTGCTTAAAAGGCTATTTTTTCTTCTTTACCTTTACAGTTTTGTCAAAGTCAGTTGATCATAGTAAAGATATATCTGAATTCTATTCTCCATTGATCTATGTGCCTATCCAATCCTTTCGCCAATGACAATATCTTATTTCTAATTTTGAGACATTTTGCAATCAGGTAGTGTAACTATAACCTGGTTCATCTGTTTCAAAACAGTTTTAGTTATCCTAAGTCCTTCGCCTACCCATTTACTTAAAAATCAGTTTTCTGAAGTCTCAAAAGATATGTCTGCTGGAATTTCAGTGGAATTGTGTTTAATCTATAGATCAATCTTTCAAAAATTGATATAATCACAATATTGGTTCTTTCATATTATGAATGAATTTATCTCTCCATTAAAACTAACAAATAAACAAAGCCTATTCTATTTAATTTAATCTTTTATCAATGTTTTATATCTCATACATATTTAATTTTTTAGTACTCAGAAATGGTTCTTCATAAAAGTTTAAGGTTAAATACTTTATTACTAGTTTATTTTAAACAATTAAACATTACCTTTATAAAATTTTGACTTTGCAAAATTCATTTACTGATACTAAGAGCTTTTATTATCTATAGAGACAATTGTGTTTTCTCTAACTAAAGAAAGTTTTTTTTCTTTCCAATCTGAATAGCCTTTATTTATTTTTAATAAATTATTTATTTTTATTTATTATTATTTATTTTTCTTGTTTTGCTAGAGGCTCAGTGCACGAACTTGGCCATGGTGGGGTCTGGCTAGCCCACCTCAATGGGGGCCAATTGAGACTGAGCAGATAGGGGAGAGGGGCTATAGAAGGTTGGCTGCCAACCCCATTCCTGGTGGGGGGCTGATTGTGAGGGGAGTGCCACAGTGGGGGTGGCTGATCCAAGCCCAAATCAGGCCAGTTGGCCACTGCAGTGTACATCATAGCATGTGATCATTCCAGGTGTTCTGTCATTCTAGTCCCTTGCCTTTTATATACATAGACTAAAGGCTGGTACATGAAATTCATGCACAGGGAGGGGGATTTGAAGGTCCCCTCAGCCAAGCCTGCACCCTCTCCAATCCAGGACTTTACGGGGATGTTCACTACCGGTTTAGGCCCAAACCCTGGGATCAGACCTAAACTGGAAATTGGACATCCCTCTCACAATCCTGGATCACTGGCTCCTAACATCTCACCTGCCCCTAACTGCCTCCCCCCAGCCCCCACCAGCCTGTTAACCTCATGCAGCCTACTGTTCAGTTGTTTGGTCACCCTTCACTAAATCCTCTGCCGGCCTGGTCACCCCACACAGCCTGCTGCTTGGTCATTTGGTTGTCCCTCACTAAAACCCCTGCCGGCCTAGTTGCTCCATGCAGCCTATTTGGTTGTTCATTTAGTTGAGATGGTTCCTTAGACTTTTATATAGATAGATTCCCATTGCATGGCTGTTATATAGATTGCACTCTCTAGGACTTACAATATGATTTTGCATAGAAGTGTTGAAAGGAAATTCTTGCTTTGTTCCTAATTTTATTGTAAAAGTATTCAGTCACTTACCCTTAAATATGATATTAGATGTAGACTTTTTGGTAGATAAAATTTGTCAAGTTAATTCAGTTTTTAGTGGTTTTCTTTTTTAACTCTATTAATATAGTGAATTACATTTACTGGTTTTCAAATGTTGAATCCGTCTTACATTACTGGTATAAGCTACAAGTAAGTGTAATATATTATTCCTTTAAACGATTCTTTTTACTAATATTTTGTTATAGATTTTATTTACTTTGTCTATGGTTATTTATGGTTTATAGTTTTGTTATTTGTAATGTACTTGTCTAGTTTTAGTATGAAAGTAATGCCAGCTTCAGAATATGCATTGAGAAGTGCTTTATTCTATTCTATTTACTTAAGAATTAATGTAGAATTAGTAGTATTTCTTCCTGAAATGTTTGGTAGAAATCACTATTGAAACAATCTGGGCCTGAAGTGTTTTATTTTGTTTTAAAATATTTAAATATGAATAATTTTCTTAAATATTTATTGTTCATAGTATCTGTTAATAAGTATATTTTGTTAATTTGTGTCTTTCAAAGAATTGGACCATTTCTTCAAAGATGCTGAATTTGGAGCCATTATGTTTTTCATAGTTTTTTCTTATGATCTTTATAAATGTCTGTGGAGTCATCAGTGATGTCCCTCCTTTGGTTTCTGGTATTTATAAATTATATCTTCTCTCTTTTCATATCAATCTGATGAAATATTTATCAAATTTTGTTAATCTTTAAAAAACATTTTTGGTTGGATTGATTTTATCTCTCTATTTTTTAAAACAAATATTGATTTACACTTTTGCTAATATTGCTGTGTACTTACTGCTTGTTTTGGTTTTAGTTACTTTTTGTTTCTTAATTTCAAAACTTAGATTCCTGCTTCCATGTTTTTTTGATATTTTTAAATATAGAATTTACATTTATACATTTTCTTCAAGCACCTCTTTAGCTGAATCCTACAAATTTCAATATGTTAAAAATGTCTATGTATTTTTAAAAATTTCCCCTTGAGACTTACTCTTCGATCATCTATTTATAGTTTCCATAATTTCCAAATATTTTTATTAATGTAATATGATGTGATTTCTTCATACATACAGTTTCTGGTTAACATTTAAACTTTTCCAGTTTTAAATTTTGGGAATAAAGATGCAATGGACATTGATACACAGTATTTGTGTGATATGTGTTTTTAGTTCTCTTGTTTAAGTAGAAGAGAACTAGTGGATCTATTGTAAGAATATGTAACTAAATTCCAGTGTTCTTCAAAGCACTTTTACCATTTTACACCCCTCAACAATATAACATAGCTCCAAATGCTCCATATTCTTATTAACACTTGATTTCATCAGACTTTTAATTTGAGCAATTCTCATAAAGATTGTGATAACTATTTTAATTTGCATTTTTTACAAAAATAATACTGATATATTTGATATGTTTATTGGACATTTTCTTTCCTAAAAGGTTTAGCTTTTTACCCATCTTTATTGTATTGTTGTTTATTATCAAATAGCAAATATTCTTTCTATACTTAGATACCAGGTTCTTTGTTAAATATGACTATTACAAATATATGTGTCAATCTATGGCTTGTTTTTCCATTGTATTAATAAAGTACTTAAGAAGCAAATGTTCTTAATTTTTATGTTGAAGTAATTAATTTTTTAATTTGCTTTTTATGTTTTTTATAAAAATCTATGCTTATCTCCAGGTATTTTATTTAAACATTTCATAATTTTAGCTTTTATGTTTAAGTTTATGATCAATTTTGATATAAGTTTTATGTATGATGTAAACAAATGGTTTAGATTCCTTTTTATCCCAATGGCTATTTTTACCAAAGTATCTCTTGAAAAACAACTTTTTCCCCAATTAAATTGCCTTAGCAACTATGTCAAATATGAATTGACCCCCACAGCCCTATTTAGCTATACCCCGAAGTAGGGCTGTAGTTCACTTTCAGTTTATATTCACTTACTAAACTAGTTAGTCCATGAGCCAAGTTCAGCGTTTTCTTTCTCCTTTAGCTGGTCATAAAAAATTTCCCTTATGACCATAAGGATGAACTGAGAAAGAAGTTCAAAAGAACAGTGGTGAATGATATATGGTTTGGAATATAAATTCATGCAGTGTATTTATGCCTTTTGACCCTGCATGTACCTAATCACAGATATATCTTATGATTTTGTGGATCTGATGGACCCAGAACATAAAAGGAAGCTTTGGCTACATGGTGGCTTGATATTTTATGGTTAGATTCTTAATTTTTAACAGAGCCAATACCATACTGGAACATTTTTAATGGTGCATATCTTTGTCCAGGACTCCACAAATCTATGTTGCATTTTTATTGTGTTGTTCACCCTAAACCTACATAGTATTTTCCCCCACTATAGGTAACTCTAAAGCTATGGTTTTCAATCACAGAAAATATTGTCCCTTGGGAGACATTTGATCATATCTGGACACATGCTTGATTATTATGACTGGGGATGGAAGTGGGGAGCTTCTGACATCTGATAGATGAAAATCAATGATACTGGCAAACATTCTACAATGCAGAGAACAGTTCCACAATAAATAATAATCTAGTCTGATATGTTGAAAGTTCTGAGGTTGAGAAATACTGATCTCACACTATATTAGTCAGGGTTCTCCAGATAAACAGAACCAATAGGAGATTAGATAGATAGATAGGTAGTTACATAAATAGATAGATACATAGAGAACTATTGATATGTAGATTTATTTTTATAAGAATTGGTTCATGTCCAAGTTATGGAGAAGTCTCAACTTTTAACATCTGAAAGTAGAGAGAATAAGAAAAACTGGTGACAATTATTTTTTAATCAAAAGCCTAATAAAGGAATGGGGAGTGGTGGGATGTCCAAGGGCAGGAGAAAATGGATGACTCAGCTCACACAGAGAGAACAAATGTGCCCTTCCTCCAAAGTTTTGTTCTATTTATGTCCTCAAAGGATGGGATGATGTCCAACCACAAGCTAACGACAATTTTCTTTGCTCATTCTACTGGTTTAAATGGTACCTGGACAGACCCAGAAATAATGTTTATCAGCTACCTGGACATCACTTAGTCCTGTCAAGTTGAAACATAAAATTGACTATCACAGGTACTAAAAGGACTACTGGTCATTTTGCTCAAGTACAGCATCATTTGTACTGATCTGAACAAGTTAAAGAGCCTTTTCATATTATGAGTCCAACTAAAATTTGTAAGTGTTTTATGTCACTTAGTAAATGAATCAGTAGTTTTCACATATTCTGAAATGAGGACTATTCTGCTTCCAGAACCTGAAGAAGTATCCCAAATGTTTTGCTTCCTTTTTAGGTGTGAAAAGTGTGAGATGCCATAATATTGTTCTTTTTTTGGAGAGGTTTCCCTGGCATGCCTCTGATCACCAGACCTCTGAACACTTCAGGCCTCTGAAACATTATAGGGTTTATCTCTAACTTCTGGAGCATATGTGTCTTATAGAGACTTCCAATGTACTTGGCATGCCTTGCTCATCTGGTTTAATTAACTTAATGTCATTATAGTGGACCAATTTTATCTTTTATGAAATGTCCAGATGGTCCAGGCCCCTTTTGAGTTTATTAAGGTGAACAATTAAGATGTCTTGGAGCATAATGTTAAATGCATTCTTATTTGTCTCACATAAAGGTGAACTGCTTTCTATCAATTATCTTGAAAGAGATAAAATTAACCCTTTTCATATGTATCACTGACAAATATGTTCTCCCATACAATGGGTTCCCTTTTCATTTTGATGCTGGTTTCTTTTTCTGAGCAGAGCTTTTTAGTTTGGTATAGCCCCAATTGTTTATTTCTTCCTTTGTTTCTCTTGCCCTAGGCCATGTATTGGTGAGAATTATGCTACTTGAGATGTATGAGACTTTCCTGTCTATATTGTCTTCTAGGATTTTTATAGTTTTACAACTTACATTTAAGTTTGTTTTTTTTAATCAATTTTGAGTTTATCTTTGTGTATGGTGAACACCTAGGCCAGGGCAGGAACTGAGTGGAGGGGTCAATGAAGGGGGACATCAATAATTATCTCAACCATAAAGATAAATAAAAAATAATCAAAATAAAGGAATGGAAGTAAAAATAATGTTTTCACCTGATTATGGCTGTATGTCTGAGGCTGAGTTAATCTGCTCTCATAAAGAAGTTCTAGTTGGCATAGCAGCTACAATTGGGGCTACTGTCTGGTTGAGTTTGTGATGGTCAACTGTCATTTGCCAGAAACCATCTTTTCTTGTAGGTTCTCTCTTATGAATTAAATGGGGATATCATGAGAACCAGCCCCTTGCAACCTTTAGATATTTAAAGATGGAACAAATCGCTGCTATTTTCCCTAGAAGTTGACAGTGCTTTGTACAGTCTTGGCCAGGGGGATGAACAGTTTCAGATCCTTTTTCTTGGCTTATGATACTAAAACAACTCTTAAAGGCTAGAAAACCATTGTGGGGTTCTGTCAATTACCACTGAACTATGCATTTATATTCACTGAACAGTACATTTGAAGATCAGGAAAAAAGTCTACAATGTGAACTCACTGAGAACTAGGTCAGGATCAGGACTCTGATTATTACCTGAACCCCATTCACCTAACTCTGATAGGGAAGGAAATCATGCTGATGCCTCAAGTTCAGGTATTAGTGTCACTTAGACTTTTGACAAACCCGTTCTTAACTCCTATTGCACTACCTGTGTAAATGGTCCTAGGTCCCTTTGCAAAAAGCCTAGAGGTATTATTACTAAACACCCTTTTGTGGTATTATAAATCCCTTACTCATTAGGACTCTGCCTCTTCTTCAGACAGCAGTTTCTAGGCCACAGAACCATATTAGTCTGAGAAACTAGAAAAGTTCTTATAAATTTCTATTGGAGTGGCAGTCCTTAGAATTCTGAGCATGTAATATCCTTATTGGCTGCCCATCTATTTTGTTCTTAAGAGCACCATGCCCTATTAATTACATCTATATCCATCACTTTCTGAAAAATCACCATTTCTCTACTCAGTGCCACTCTGTTACTCATCACTATAATTTTGACTACCTTACTTCTGATGGTTAAGTAGCACAATATGGTCTCTATTAATTCTAAATCCGATCACTCCCATTGCTGTTATAAAGTCCAATTTGGTGACAGTATCTGCTACAGTCAAACCTGGCTTAAAGAGAAGAGTTGCTCATGAGCATCTCAACAATGCTGGTTTCCTTATCACATTGGTCAATGGAGTGTCCTTTGCATCCTCCCAGAGACCAGACACAAATGATGAATTTTCCTTTTTTTTTTTTGTAGTATTTCCACTCTGCTCACTATTCTGAGCCCTCTGTCCTCATCTTCATCTGCCACAATAATACTGGCATTTGTGTTTCACTTAATTTAGCCCCTTTCATTTTTCCTAGTTCCCAAGAGCCATTTCAATAACATGTTAGCCACATTTTATAAGGTCCGTTGAAAGTGAAGGTATGAACTCCCATATCATGAGTGGTCTTAACATATTTAATATAAACTTTGTAATCCCTTTTATATCTACAAATAAAGAATAACCCTATTTTTTTCATTTAAATAATAAAAATCTAGTAAACATGAATATAATTTAGACTATACAAAGAATGAAAACTGTGATAATTTTAAATTTTAATAAATTTTATTTTATTAGAATTTTATTAACCTGAAGCCACCAGGGTCTGCATTGGGACTTTTGTGGTGGCATATTTCATTTCAAACATAAATGGCCCACTTGTTCAGTTTAGAATAGGTTATGTTTTACTCTCAATGTCATTTTTTGTTTTGGTTGGTCTCATTTCTAATGCCTAGGTTGAGGCAAACTCTTATTGTTTGTTTTTCTTCCATCAGCTCATATTTAAAACAATTGCAGCACAGCTGGACAAATATGCTGGCCTTTTTGTTTCAAAGCTCCATTGTGAAGAAGAAGCCCTGAGAAACAACAACAAAATTAAATACAATTGAAGAGGGCAATCTACATCATATCCAACATGATTTTCACATCCTGACAAAAATAAGACATTTACGTTAATTATTTATTATTGTTAGATTAATTTTGAACATTTTTTATAATAAGACTCTAGACCTATAGGTCCACAATTCTAAGCTAAATTTCCCCAGTCCTGTGGCTAGTTTAACCTTAGGCTAAGGAAATTGGATATCCACAAAATCAGGGAAGAAATGTGTGTGTGTGTGTGTGTGTGTGTGTGTGTGTGTGTTTGATCATACTGATTTACCCTGGACCTTTTGACTGGTTGTATAGATGATTGCTCCAAATGAAAAGTTTGGTAATACCTTTGCCAATGCATATAACAGAACACTATTTATTGAGCCAGGAAAGAGCTTGTAGTGGAATATTATCCAGACCCTCTTTATGTGATATGAAACCCAGAACTGAGGATTTCTACTGGGTAGTGAATTTAACTCCATAGTGAAGATTAGGAGCACACAGGTTTTGATAATGTGTTACAGGCTTGCTTCCTAATTCATGGCCAGGACTTCTTAGTGATGGCACAATTAGTGACGGCACTAATTGTGTGACTAGAAGTGCTCACAATTTCCTTAACAAGTACATTGTGGAAGTGAGTGCTGGCTAGGTAAGTGGATGGGATGAAAGTAACAAGAAGAAAGATGAGAGTAAAGGCATTTCTGGAACTTATTCACAGAAGACTATTCTTGTGTAAAGTTTTTTTTTTTGTATTTTGCTAAATGGATTGCATTTCAACATAAAAATCTTGAAGAATGAAAATTTTCAAGAGTGAAGGTGGTGAATGGTAAAGTCTTGAAATAGGAGCTGCTTTAGAGAGAAAGTTCTAGAAATGTTAGGGACTTATTCACAGAGGACTAGCATGCTCTTTAAATTCTGATGTTAACCTTTATGTCTAGCTGGAGCAATGAGTCAAAGGGAAAAAATGTAGTCATTGTCTGTCAATATCTTACTTTACAAATATGTATGAAACTTGTTAATCACCTGGATAACCTAAAACATTTGGTTTAAAATCATGTTCTACTGTCTCATCTTAAGTTGCTTCTAATAGTCAACTCCTGAATAGGGTAGAAATAAAATTAGGAATAAATCTTATGCAACGATTTTTGTTTTGTTTGTTTTTTTCCCAAAATTAATACAGTTACTTTCACCAGATTGAAAAAAATATGTTTTTAAAAGTAAATAGTAGTTTTTCTTATTCTTTCTTCTCTCCCCCATCTCACTTGCATATAAAATTTCTGAAATATTTTTTCATTTCCACATCAGAATAACAACAAATTCATTATTCTATTTTTTTATTTTTAAACTTATCTAATATATGTCCCAGAGTGCATCTGATTATCAAGATAAAACTAGGGTCATATTTCTTACCTCTAATCCTATATAATAAAAGCCTAATATGCTAAGTGTCCAACCATTCATTCCATCAATTACTATGATGCGCACTGACCACCAGGGGGCAGACACTCCAACTGATAGGTTAGCTTGCTGCTGGGGTCCAGATGGTCAGGACTGGGCAAGAAGGGCTGGACATGCCCTGGAGCCCTCCCACAGTCCCTCCCATGCCTGTATTGGCCTGGTTTGTGACCTCTTGCAATCTTGGACCCTTCTGGGGATGTTCAGAGAGCTAATTTTGGCCCAATCCCCGGAAGCCAGGCAGAAGAACCCCACACAGGGAATAAAACAAAACTTAATCGTGCACTGGGCCCCTAGTTAATAATAACATTGCACCTTCTGAAGAAGAAGGTGGGAGGAATTGTTGCAATCTAGTTTACCAATCAGAAATTTAAGAAAACAGGAATGGTTGATGATCAGCAGCTCCATGTTACAAACAAAGCAAAGCTGTTTTCCTTTCCTCTCTTATTAAACGAACATATCGAGTGAAATCAAACAGTTTGGGATTACATAATATGAAAACTAGGAAAATAAAGATGCACATTAAATCTAGAGTCCTGATATTAGTATTTGTCCATTGTAACAGTTTGTAAAATGAACTTTTTTGAGATTTATCTCACTGGAACTCACTGTAGAACTTTCCAGAGGTTTTTTTCTGTTGCTCCTTTACAGTTACTTCTAAAAGTTTTGGGCTAGGTCATTATTACTTCTAAAGCAGAGTTCAGATCTCTAAATGCAGTCATCCTATTAACTCAGACATTTTCATGCAATAAAAGTAGATAAAAGGACTTCAGCAGTAGCTTATAAGTCATTACCTTTACTTAACCAAACATTTCTCCAGATCCTGAAGCAGAAAGGACACCATTTATTAATTGCTCGCACAACTTCACCTTCCCTCTATTCCTGGCTTGGTCTTTCTTCTCAGCACGGCCTTTTCTTTGCTCCTTTCTTTCTGTTCCTTACCTTTCCAAACAGTTACCTGATTGCAACCTCACTTTATTTAAGAAAAACTCAAAAACGTTAAAACCTTCAGGTCTAATCCAGCACTAGAAGATATGATTTAACAAGGAGATAGATGAAAGGAAAACAGAAAAGGCTGAGGGAAAAAAGAAAGAAAGGAAGGCACAACACAGGAGCAGGTCGGAGTCTGACACAGAAAGGAAATGTAATTCACATGAACTAAAAAAAAAAAAAAAAAAAGAACTCACACTTTCAAAAATAAATTTTTCTTTAAAAATATTCTACAAAAAAAGCTTGTTTCTTTTATCTTATAGTTATTCAGTGAATCTGAACTATTCCCTAAAGAGAGGAATCAAAAAGAATGGGTGTTTTATTTTATATTAGGGGTTATATTGAGAAAGGACATTTTTCCTATACTATGAACTGTAATATAATTGAAAATTCTTTTATAACCAAATCTTTCTAGATAGTAGGAATATGTGTTGTTAATTGCATGTTTTAAAATTTATAATGTTATGTAGCAAAACTGTATACAGTATGTTGACTTATGTAAAATTTTATACAAATGACTTATTCAGATAACTTTTAGAATATATTCACAAAGGCAATGCATTTGTAACCTCACATAAAAAATATGGAAGTCAGTTTATTTAATTGTAAGATTTAATAATCCTGTTTGTAAGGTCATTCCTGATTTGGCCAGTATCATCATATTGTTTTCCATCCATTTCCCTTTCAACACAGCCCCCTATACTCTTTTATTATTGTTTAAAGTATTACAAATAGTAGTGCATATGTCTCCTTTTTCCCCCCATTAACCTCTCCCAGGCCTCCCCCACCCCGCAGCACATGCCCTCACCTGCCGACCCCACCCCCATGGTGTCTAGTATTCATTGGTTATGCTTTTATGCATGCATACAAGTCCTTCGGTTGATCTCTTACAGCCCCTGCCCCCCAACCTCCCCAGTCTTCCCACTGTAGTTTGACAGTTTGTTCAATGCTTCTTTGCCTCTGGATCTATTTTTGCCCCCATTTCTTTTCTTTAAAAATGTTGCATCTGCATACTAGAAATAAACATATAAGAACAAAAAAATGTTTGAGTCTCGATTTCAATGTCTAACAGTTCTGAGTCCCAGTTTCAATGTCAAATAGTTCCTTACAATCCCCTACACTCTTAATCAGGGTGACTTATTTGCCTTAGTGCCAGTATGATGATTTGCTCCTTTCCATTGTTAATGTATTCTTTCAGTGTTCATTCATTTTTTATTTCATATGAGTTAGAATACTTTCATTGTGTTCACATTCTGTACTTGCCAATGTGTTAGGAGCCAGCTGAATAGAAATGACTATGGCAGATCTCTGCCCAAGTAAATAATAGTTTAATGAGAGTGACACATGAACTAAATTTACAGTATACTAAAAATGTGAATAAAATACCATAAGGACGCAAGAAAAAAATAAATTCTGAGTTTCAGTTGGCTGGGAATAAAACAAAACTTAAAGGAAGCAATATTTGGATGGGTCTTGAAGATGAGGAAAGGCATAGTAGATGAAGCATTTAATAAGCTGAGGCATTAACTAGGTACGGGTAGAACACAGAAGACAACCTTAATAGACTTCATCATTTTTTTCTGTGTTCCTTAATGTTATCATGGAAAACATATTGACTCTAGAGTATTGGTTTCCAAATGTGGGAGCCTGTGATGTGGCTCAGATATCCACATATTTCAAAAGCTATTCTTAAATTAAAACTTTCAAATAGCTTAACCTAGTGACTCAGACAAAAATAAAGGAAAAAAACATGCTAAACTTTTATTTAACTCATTAATTAATGGGAATAAATGACAATATGGCTAACTCAAAACAATAGCTGAGTTGTATAATAATAGGTTATAAAATTGGTTAATATCCCCAAGGGCTAACACAATCTTTGAGTAATGTGTTCTCCAAGACAGAAATTTATATTTCTCCCAGACAAAAATCTACGTTCTCACTTGTAACTTCAATATGTCTGAGAGTTTAATCAAATGTTCAGTAAATAGTGAAACTGAATATATTCTCCTACATAATTTTTCAGTAGTGTTTGCCCTAATGCAATACCGAAAGTATATATCACTCACTTTTTGCCCTATTTTATCATTTTTGATGATTTTTCAGATATTGTACATAAAATTCTGATTTATAGTGAGTGTTGCAAAGAACTGAACTAGGAGTTTCTATGACTCCCAGCATCAACACACTTCATATTTCCCATTTTGTTACATGATAGAGGTTGTATTAGGAAAAGCACGTGGAAGATGGTTGATGCTAGGATTGGAGTTATGGAAACATTAAATCGGGGCCTTCAGGAATATGGCAGAGGTGAGAACAATGCCTTTCTGGAAGAGATAGAAAGCTAATTCTACTCCTGCCCATTTGTTTTAAATAGAATGACAATATTGATTTTACTGACAAATCTTATGGCATAATTTTTTAATTCAATCAAATAATGAATTATTTTAAGTTGTCAGTTCTAAAACACTTTTATTTTTTGAAGTATTAAATTATTGAAAAGTGCCTTTGATTACTACTTTTATTGATTAACATAAATTACATTATGTCTCTACCATGATATACAGTATATGTATATAGCACATATATATGACAAATTCAACAAGATGATTATAGAAGCTTAAGAGTACAACAAAAGTCATTTAATTAGCAGTGTGAGCCATGAGTATTTAAACTTGACCATGGAAAATGATCAAACAATTTTACAAAGTTCCCAAAGTGACCTTGAATTCTTTGCACTTCTTTCCAATTGTAAGATCAGCAATTTGTAGAGAGCAATATCTATTTGCAATATTAAATAAGAATAAATGGGAATTAACAAACTACACATCTCCAAATTGAAGCAGCTTCTTATGATAAAGGTCAGATTGAAAGGTAATATAAATTCAAATATGAACTAATAATCAGAATCTCAAAAATAACTTGGCAGTAACACAGAATCAACTTTGAAATATGTTTAGTAAGATAACAAGACATGGTAGCTATATTTTTGTAACTAATGTAAAGTGCAGATTTATTAAAAACATAGTAGTGATTTATGCTACAGAAATGTAATCATATATTAAGGGAATAGAAAACATTTTTAAATTGTAGACTACATGCTTACAGAAAATAGCTGAATATACCCTGATTCCTCAAGCATGTCGTTACATGTCAAAACCACCAAAATGCTTTTTTTTCACACCCTCTACCCATCAAATTGTAGCATATTTCCAACAAGAACAGCATCAACAACAACAGCATTTGATCAAATTGAAAAACTGGATTGTTTTCAACCTATGTGAAATGACCATGGTATAGAATGTTCAAAGACACAGGTTAGTTGTCTTGGGGGTTTAAGATACATTGTCTATTTTCTTCTCACTCCTCCAACACAATAGGATGAAAGAGACTCAACATACATCCCCTGGTGATTTGGATAAAAGTTGTAGAACTTGTTCTTATTTCTCATGCATGATTTTTAATAAAGTATGATACCTGATAAATTGCTCTTTGTTAACTATGAAAAGGCCACAATATATTTTGCCTAGAAGGGAGATATTAGAGTTATCCCTTCACAACTCTGCAGTGAGTATATACAGGAGCCCCCTGATGGATATTGGGGCTCTGCAAGAGGGAGAATGTAGTTATTGAGGAAGGAACCTTGGATTGCTTTGATGTATACTTAGTCAAGTCTGAATACTGCACCTAGGAAGGTGATGAGGCATGGGAGAACACTGGCAGGGGATGAAGGGAAATGAGTCTTCCTCCTGTGGGTCCTAACGGGCTGGTGAAGTAAAACTGGTTGCTGCCTCACAAAACCACATCTCCCGGATATGCCAAAATCACCTGACAGCTGTTACTGGTACCGAATAAAAAAAGGACAGTAGAGAAGATACCTCCTCTAATGGCACCTAGTACCAGGGATGAATAAGATGATTTTACTGGCAGTGATAGAGAGCAGGGGTGGGGGACCCAAACAATAACTAGCTTCACAACCTTTCCTTTTGCTAGACAGGCCATCATTCGAGAAAGCAGAGGCATTGTTAAGATGGGAAACAGCAATAAAACAAAGGAAACTCCCATTAGGATAGAAAATTCTAAGATCAAGATTACAAACTCTACCATAACTGTAATATTCTCAAATATTAGAGCACACAAATTCTAGGCTGAGTTTACTGAAATAAGAACAATGTATTTTAGGAATTAACAATGTAAGCTATAGTTAGAGAGCAAGTTGTAAAGCAAAGAGTGCTTATGGTTATAAAACCAAAACAAATCTCATGATTGCATGTAACATGCAAATATTAAATATATATGATTTATATTCATGAAGTATTACTATCTCTAAGATTAGTAAGGATAATCACTTCACTTTTCTGGGCTTGCCACAATCCAAATGATAGGTAAATGCAAAAGAGGAAACAAAGGCACAAAATGTACTTCACGCATCTGTTTCTTTCAGTCATGTTGAAATATTTGCATTGCCATTTATGAGTAGATTAACTGTTACATATTTAAAAGTTGGTATATAAAAATCTTCAGCTTCTTATATTGGTCAATAAAATCATATAAATAATCTATGGTTTGGCATGCTCATTCTGTCATCACAGTTTATCCCTTCTATGTAATTGAAAAATTCTCTTCAGGATATCATGTATTTAATTTTTATTCAACCATAAACTGGAGCAGTCAGAAGCAGCAGCTGTTTTGCTAAGTAGGGAGAAATTTTATGTGTGTTTTTTTAAGATTATTTTTTCCCTTTTAAGCCGGTAAGATGTTTTAATACTAAATATGTCTAGATATTGTCTGTGTAAGTAGAGAGGAAATAGGAGCAATCATAATAATAACTCAAAATTTCACAAATGCCATACAGGAAATTTATATGTTTTGAATAGTTTTCAATGTACAGGCCCCTAACTTATTGGCTTTAAAAAATATGTGTTTTTATTTATTTTAAAAAGAACCAAAGAGAGAGAGAAAGAGAAAGAGAAAGAGAAAGAGAAAGAGAAAGAGAAAGAGAAAGAGAAAGAGAAAGAGAGAGAGAGAGAGAGAGAGAGAGAGAGAGAGAGAATCAGTTGCCTCCTTCAAGCCCCTCACTGGGGATAGAGCTGGAATTCTGGCATGTACCCTGCTCAGGAATCAATCCAGTGACCTGTTGTTATATGTGAGGTGCTCAACCAACTGAGCAATACTGGCCAGGACTAACCTATATTTCTTTATGTTTTCATGCCCTTAGTGTTTGCTAACAAATTAATGATTAAGTGAAAGGAAGGAACATCAAATTAAAACACTCTGTTCATCTTCATTCTAAAATGTATTATATATGACATTGGAAAACAGAAAATAGATCCTGTCTTGATGTTTTCCACTTTCACACTTTTAGAAATAATTCATTGCTTCAAAACAACTACTATTTTAGTGTACTATAACTTAGTCTCTTCTAGTTGCCTTTAATTTTGAACTGTTAATATAGATGTTTTGATAGTGTGAATAACACTTCATGATCAAATCCATGATTTGTTACTAGTGATAGATGCCATTTATCTCTGATTTTTCCTATCTCTTCTAATACTGTAATTTGCTAAGTACTTTTCAAATCCTGCAATGATTCTCATATTTGCCCCTCCAATTCATCCTCAGTACCACTACCTTAGTTCAAATTTTCTTTCTCACCTGATTTACTATAATAGAATGCTCCTGATACACTTACCTCCTGATTTCTATATGTAAAGTTTAAATTTCTATCCATTGTTGGTAGAATAATCTTAGAAAGGGTCTAATTTTTACTCTAATACTGAAACAGAAAACTACACTAACTTTAATAATTTTTCATAACCAACTCAATAATACCATAATTTCTAACTTGACAACTAAGGTGTTACATGATTTATATTCATTCTTAGATCCTATAGTTTTACCTTAGTTCTCCTGAGGTCCAGCCAAACAAAAATATCAGCAAAATTATTTTACCCAATCTTACCTGGCTTGAGTTAGGCAGTACACTTCATAAATTTTATAAATCTCAATGATTGATGTCAATATCAGTTGAGTTGTATACTTATCATGAACCACTTGTGTTTCTTCTCAATCCTGTTTATGTCATTGTTACTTATAAGTAAGAAATAAAGAAATGTAGTATGTTGTCAGAGGTTTTAATCTAGCATCTGGAAGTGTTCAGGAATCTGGACAAGGTGCTGTATGAAAATTGATTAAGGAGTCCAGACATTAAAAATAATTTTGGAAGGCGTTATGGGGAGCCAGAGAAGATTTAGCTAAAGGAACTAAGTTCTCCTTTGTCTCAGGACCCCTTGCTTTTTATTAATACAAACTGTCCTAAGGCAAAGTAGATATACATTAAAGGCCAGGGTTTGGTACACAGAATCCATTGTCAGATTGAAGGAATTGCCTTTGGCTGTTCAGGTGTTTGGCCAGGAGGAGGCAGATTGAAATGCCCTCAGCTGTCTGGAACCAAGCAATCATTTCATGCATCCTTTTCAGGTTTGGAGAAATGCCCTCAGCCATTTTCAGATGATTCAGCCCTGCTGATATGCTGGAACTGGCTTCCAGCAGTATATATGATTTGTCATTGAGGACAGTGATAGTGGACTTACCTCTCAAAATCAGTTCCCAAATTTATAAACTTCATTGATTTTCCAAACCCCTCAAATCATTAATATAGTTTAATATGGATCCTGGTTAGATGTGCCCAAATGCTAGGCAAAAGCACAATGAATAATCTCTGTAGAAAACCACCCTAACGTTAAGCCACACAGAATTTTCCAAAATAAATTTCTAATGAAATTGAGTAGTCTGTAGTCAAACTCTTTTAGAAACAAAAAAGTACTCACCATTAGTGAGATCTAGCCACCTCTCCACCAAGGCGACAGAAACAAACCTACAGAAAATACGGATAAGTATTTTTAAACTAAGCTTACTACTATTTAGGGACATAAAGTACAAATTTTTAAAAATTATTGGAAATAAGAAACAATAAAATTTTATTCAGCACATTTACAAACTTAATAAAATGCAAATTTTTAATAGAAGCATATAATAATTTAAATTAAAAATCCAGTGAAGGTAAATGTAGCAGACGATAATGTAGTCATAGTGACTTATATAGTAATATATATATATATATATATACATACATATATATACACATACTAGAGGCCCATTTCACAAAGATCCATGCAAGAATGGGCCTTCCTTTCCCTTGGCTGCCAGCACTGCACCTGCTCCAGCCAGAGCTGTGTTTCTACCTTCCTATGCTGCCCAGAGGCCCCGCCCCCAGCTGATCAGCACCTGTGTATGCAAATTAACCTACCATCTTTTTTGGGTTAATATCCATACTCCTAATTGGCTGGTGGGTATCACAAAGTTATGGTCAATTTACATTTTTCTCTCTTTTTTTTAAATATGCAGGGAATGTTTTATTTTTCTCATTTTAAATTTATTTTTTATTGTTTAAAATATTACATATAGTAGTACATATATCTCCTATATTTTACCCATTTACCTTCCCCAGCCTCCCTTACCCCCTGTCTCTCATCCCCCACCACCAGTTTCTTGTATCTATTTATTGTGCTTATATGCATGCATACAAGTCCTTTGATTGATCTCCACTCCTACCTCCCCAACACTCCCCAGCCATCCCACTGTAATTTGATAGTATGTTCGATGTTTCATTGCCCCTGTATCTATATTTTTGCTTATCAAGTTATAATGCTTTTTATTTTCTATAAATGAGTGATATCTTGTGGTATTTTTCTTTCATTGCCTGGCTTATTTCACTTAACATAATGCTCTCCAGATCCAACCATGTTGCTGCAAATGGAAAGAATTTTTTTCTTTTTTATAGCAGTGTAGTATTCCATTGTGTAGATGTACCATAGTTTTCTAATCCACTCATCTGCTGATGGGCATTTAGGCTGTTTCCAAATATTAGCTATGGTGAATTGAGCTTCTATGAATGTAGGGGTGCATATATCCTTTCTGATTGGTGTTTCTAGTTTCTTGGGATATATTCCTAGAAGTGGGATTACTGGGTCAAATGGGAGTTCTCTATTTTTAGTTATTTGAGGAAACTTCATAATGTTCTCCACAGTGGCTACATCAGTCTGCATTCCCATCAGCAGTGCACAAAGGTTCCTTTTTCTCCACATCCTCGCCAGCCCTTGTAATTTGTTGATTTGTTGATGGTTACCATTCTGACAGGTGTGAGATGGTACCCATTGTAGTTTTGATTTGGATCTCTCAGATAATTAGTGACTTTGAAGATGTTTTCATATGTCTTTTGGAATTCCTTCTGTCTTCTTTTGGAAAGATTTTATTTAGGTCTGTTGGCCATTTTTTTATTGGATCATTTATCTTTCTTTTATTATGCTGTATAAGTTCCCTGTAGATGTTGGAGATTATCAGTGATAACTGTTGCAAATATGTCCTCCCATACAGTGGGCTTTTTTGGTGTTTTGATGATGGTTTCTTTTACTGTGCAAAAGCCTTTTATTTTGATGTAGTTCCATATGTTTATTTTCTCTTTAGTTTCCATTGCCTTAGGAGCAGTATTGGTGAAGAAATTGTTTTGGCATATGTCTGAGATTTTGCTGCCTGTGGATTCCTCTAGTATTTTTATGGTTTCCTCTCTTATGTTTAACTCCTGTATCCATTTTGAGTTAATTTTTGTGTATGGTGTAAGTTGGTGGTCTAGTTTTATTTTTTTGCATGTGTCTGTTCAATTTTCTCAACATAATTTATTGAAGAGACTGTCTTGATTCCATTGTATATTCATGCCTCCTTGGTCAAATATTAACTGAGCATAGTGGTTTGGGTCAATATCTGGGTTCTCTATTCTATTCAATTGGTCTATATGTCTGTTCTTGTGCCAGTAGCAGGCTGTTTTGAGAACAGTGGCTTTGTAATACAGCTTGAAATGTGGTGTTGAGATCCTACTTATTTTGTCCTTCTTTCTCAGGATTTCTGTGGCTATTCAGGGTCTTTTTTTATTCCAGATGAAACTTTGGAGAGTTTTTTCTAGAAATGTGAAATATGCTGTTAGTATTTTAATGGAGAGTGCATTGAGTATATAGATTGCTTTCGGTAGTATGGGCATTTTAACGATGTTGATTCTACCAATCCATGAACATGGTATGTTCTTCCATCTGTTTATATCTTCCTCTATCTCTTTTATCAGTGTCCTATAGTTTTTTGCATGTAGGTCTTTTATCCCTTTAGTTAAGTTTATTCCTAGGTATCTTAATTTTTTTGGTGGAATGATAAATGGGATTGTTTTTATAAAGTCGCTTTCTTTAAGTTCACAAAGGCCATAGATTTCTTGGCATTAATTTTGTATCCTGCTACATTGCTGAATTCATTTATTAATCTAATAAAATTTTGATGGAGTCCTTTGGATTTTTATGTACAATATCATGTCATCTGTGACTAAGGACAACTTTACTTCTTTTTTTCCAATTTGGATGCCCTTTATTTCTTCTCCTTTTCTGATTTCTTGTGGCTAGCAGTTCCAGTACTATGTTAAATAGGAGTAATGAAAGGAGGCATCCCCGTCTTGTTCTTGTGCTGAGGGAAAATGATTTTAGTGTTTGCCCATTGAATATAATGTTGGCTATGGGTTTGTCATATGGCTTTTATTATGTTGAGATATGATTCTTCTGTTTCCACCTTGCAGAGAGTTTTTATCAAGAAAGAAGGTTGAATTTTGTCAAATGCTTTTCTGCATCAATTGACTATGTGGTTTTTAATCTCTCAGTTTGTTTATGTGATGTATCATGTTTATTGATTTTTGGATATTGAACCATCCTTGCATCTCTGTGATAAATACTACTTGGTCATGGTGTATGATATTTCTGATGTACTGCTGATTCCGACTTGCTAGAATTCTGTTGAGGATTTTGGCATCAATGTTTATGAGGGATGTTGACCTGTAATTCTCTTTCATTCTGTTGTCTTTAACTGGTTTTGGCATTAGAATGATGCTGGCTTCATAGAAGGAGCTTGGAAGTGTTCCCTCTTTTTGAATTTTTTTAGAGTAGTTTGAGAATAGGTTTTAGTTCATCCTTGAATGTTTGGTAAAACTCCACTGTAAAGTCTGTCTTTTGTTTGCTAGAAGCTTTTTGATGACTGCTTCGATTTCTTTCATAGTTATTGACCTATTGAGATGTTTAGATTCTTTCTGATTGAGTTTTGGAAAGTTGTATTTTTCTAGGAATATGTCCATTTCCTCCAGGTTGTCCAGTTTGTTGGACTAGAGTTGTTTATAGTATT
The DNA here is from genome assembly GCA_027563665.1 of Antrozous pallidus. Taxonomy (NCBI): domain Eukaryota; kingdom Metazoa; phylum Chordata; class Mammalia; order Chiroptera; family Vespertilionidae; genus Antrozous; species Antrozous pallidus. Next base: position 37,288,227 of record CM050514.1, read on the forward strand.
TTTTAACAATATTTTGTATTTCTGTGGGATCTCTTGTTATTTCACCTCTTTCATTTTTGTTTATTTGGGTCTTCTCTCTGCTTCTTGGTGATCTTGGCTAAAGGTTTATCAATCTTGTTTATCCTTTCAAAGAATCAACTCTTGGTATTCTTACCTTTTGTGGGGTTTTTTGTTTGTTTGTTTGATTGATTTTTGTGGTCTCTATGTCATTTATCTCCACTCTGATCTTTATTATTTCCTTCCTTCTGCTTACACTGAACTTTTCTTATTGGTCTATTTCTAACTCTTTGATTTGTAGCATTAAGTAATTTATTACCATTTTTTCTTTTTTGTTGTTTGTTTTTGTTTGTTTTTTTTTGTTTGTTTTTTGCAGTGGCTTGTAGAGCTATGAACTTTCCTCTCAAGACTGCTTTCACTGTGTCCCATAGTTTTTGGATTGTTGTGTTTTCATTATCATTTGTTGCCATGATGTTCTGCCTGCCATTGCTGGCCTATGCCTCTTCTCAGTGCTGCAAAGTTTCAATTATAAAAGATACATAATCCAAACAGAAATGACAGCAGCCACCGAGCTGGAGAGAGCAGAAGCTATGGTTGCCAGGGTGATAGAGGAAGCATAGCTTCTGCAGTCCTAGCGCCTAGGCCTCCACTCTAGGCTACAAAGTTTCAAACAGAAATGGCTGTCACTCCAGAGTGAGCAGAAGGCTTGGCTACACTCTAGGCTACAAAGTTTCAATTGTAGAACATAAATTAATGCCAGATCCCAGCGCCTCTGCTTGGGTTGCTGGGGGGGTGGGGCATGGCCAGCCTGCAAACCACCATAGGCCCCTTGCTCAGGCCACCCCACACCTCAAAGGAACCCCCACCCTGATCCAGGACACCCTTCAGGGCAAACCAGCATATTGTATTATATCTGAAGATTATATAGTACAAATATTGTATTATATCTGAAGATTATAGTGCTTCTCAGCATCATTCTATTAACTCTAAGAGACATATATATCCACCCTTGATTGTCAATGGATTTACAAATTATAAAAGCAAATGAGAAATAAGTAATAGGAATGAAAAATAAAGCAACAGATATAAAATGTTGGTTAGGTACATATAATATTTCATAATCTTTACATATTTACTCTTCTGCAATGAATGGTAAAAATAGTACTTATGAAGAGTGCATTTGTATTGATAAATCAAATAAATCTTCCAAGTAAGTTTATATATCGATTGTGCTCTGAAGATATCTTGTTAGGTTTCAACTTGTGAAATAAATATTTGGTTATTAAAATACATGATAATAAATGCAATTTGAGTCTCATATATAATCATTTAAATTTTATATACATTGTAATTTACAGTGTATTCATATACCTCAGGAATCAAGTGAAGTATACAGGGCTGAAATTAACATGCAAGGTTTTACAAAATTTATGTGGCTTGACCAAAAGCTCGCAGACTATAATGGTGGAGGTGGAATAACCAAGGTCTTCTCAATCTAAATAAAATGTTCTTTCTCTATTTTTCATGATGCCAAGTCAAGTGAGATAAATCTTGTGCTCTTTTTTTCTACTCTGGAATATGTCAAAAACCTCACTCAAGAATAATTAGTTCTCATTAATTTATCATTAATTTTAATTTAGAATTCACTTAAAATATCATTAAAATCATTAATAAAGCCAAAGATGATTATATATACTGGCATAGGTTAAGTAGTTGAATTTTATAAATTTTAAAAATCTTATACTTTAAGTAGAGCAATTCAGTGGTAACTAAGTGAATTAAATGTCATAATCTGACTATCTTCAATTAGGATAAAAAAGAACTAAACATGGCATTATTATTTTTCTAATCCAAAATAATTCTTTAAATAAAAATGTAACAAATTTTAAAATCCAAAACTAAATATTATCCTGGTGTGCATTTTTAAATAAGAAACTGAATTAAACTGACAGTTATCTTCTGTTTTTTCTGTTCCTTGGGGGTTAAAAAATGCAAAAGAATACACAACTTTAATGTTATTTTATTTTTTCTTTGATGATAAAGAGTTCTTGGCACACACAAAATTGTCACTTCTGGGATACTAGTTCAAATGAAAATCACACTCAGCATCAAATTGTGCAGTGTTTAGAGATTCTTTGTTGGTTTTGACCCAGTTAGCTTTGTACAAAACATCACAAGTTTAGTAGAGAGATATATACCTAGAAAGAAAGAAAAATAGAAATGAGAAAACTTCTTATTTTAACCTGGTGCCAGTTACAAAATTAGCACTTAGGTTAAATTTTTACCAGCACCTTCAAGTCACTTGGAAACAAAATAACAAAATAAAAGCATTTTTCCAGGACTGCATCAGTCCCAAAAGATAAATGTAAGCAGAAATGGAGAGTATTATGCTGAGCAAAATAAACCAATCAGAGAAAGGTAAGTCTCATAGGATCTCACTCGTATATGAAATCTAATGAACAAAATAAACTGATGAACAAAAATAGATCCAAAGACATAGAATCTTGGAGTAGAATGAAGAATTTCAGAAGGAAAGCAAGGATGAGTAGATGGCTGGAGAGTGATTTAACAGGGGAATTTAATCATATACAGATACAGACAATAGTGTATGGTGAACACTTGGGAGGCACAAATGTAGGGTACAGGGGATCAATGGGACAAAAACAACATAAAAAAGGGGACATGTGTAATACTTTCAACAATAAAGATATTCTTTAAATATTTTTTTTAAAAAGACAGCTCAGCCCTATGCTACATTCGTGGGAGCAGGGTTACCTTGAACATTTGAGGCCAAGACTTTTATAAATTTTTAATTTTAGCAGTAAACTCGGATGTCAATGCAATTCTCTCAAGTGCTAGTATCCAAGGAAGGAAGATCAAACAGATATATCTGGAGCAAATACCGTATCTGAGACTATGTTAGGCTTATTTCATATTCATGTTAAGCTCTCAGGTGTCCAATAATAACCATAGTATAAGAAGTAATATTATTATACAGTATTTCATATGCAATGCTGAAATTTAAAGTCTTTTGAAACTTGCTCACAATAATATATCTAGCAACTTATAGGACTCAGAAGTGCTTATTTTGGCTGAGGCTTTAGAATTGATAGGAGTCTCTGTGTTCATTCCAGAATTAAAGCAGGGAGACAATCCTCTCAGAAAAATAGCAAGCATTTTAGAATTTTCCACCTCAGCAAAGCTTATGCTGATATTAATTGGTACTATGGGATTTCCAACAGAAATGTTGGGGAAATATGACTGAAATTTAGAGAATGAAGACTTAGCAAAATTCCGGTAGGTGCTAGCCATACCTTACCTTGTTTGTATAAATTATTTACAACCCTTGAGATGAGACTTGCCCAGATATTAAAGTGGTATATTGATTATGTCATTCTTTTATCTTACTTTCAATGAAAAACTTATTATATCTTGGAGAGATCAACACTCATGGTTCAAGTATATTAGCCTTTAGTCTTTACATGATTTTCATTATAATGTCTAACATCTTGATATACTGATAGAATTATATCCTCTTCCCTAGAGTCTACTTTCACTTCCTACAATAAATTTATATTACATTATTATATTGCCAAGTCATTCTAAGGGTAACCTACCCTTAACCCCTCAGTACTTTGGTAGCTAGTTCATTGCAGAACACTGAGTTATATGTTTAATTGAAAGTGAGCTTTTCATTTCTTTGGTTTGATTCTCAATATATAGCCTTATTAAAAAAATTATATACATTTCTCTGTCAGATTTAAGTTGGCTTATATGCTTCTTCATCTTAGGGTTATGATTCTATGTATTTATTCAAATCTTTTCTAAGCATCATATAATTGTGAAGTGGAATTACCAGCTTCTAATGTTACCAGCAAAATCCATTAGGTAATTTTGGTAGCCTCAGTTGTCCCTATCATATTAGAGCAGCCTACTGTCTTCAATTATTTTTTCCAGCTTAGATAACGTTGGTACAAATATAAGTAATTATATATAGTAATTAAAAACTGATTGTGCCTATGATGTTGCAAACACTGAAATTCTATACTATGGGGATTCCAATTCAGTTTGATTCAACTTAGCAACATTTACTATATGCCAAAAACATGTAAAATTACTATTCCAGGTTCTGGGGATGTAAAGACAAATAATATAAAGTGCTCATTTTCAGGGAACTCACAATATAATAAGAAGCAAACAAAAATTGATCCTAAAAAAAAATTGATCCTGACACAGCATGATCAGTACTATTAGATGGATATGGAGGACATGTTACAAGAATAAACAAGCAATTTTTTTTAAAAAAAGGAGTAAATAAAGTTAACCTTGAGGGGCCTTTGTATGGCAGGTGCTTTTACAGGTAGCACAGAGTTGAAAATTATATTTGGCTTTCAAAGAAAAATGGTTGCTCTCTATGTTAAATGGGAAGATCATTATAAGCACAGGGAAGAATATGAACAAGGGAACTGAAGCTGTAAATGTACAACAGGAGTTTTTATAGGCCCTTGGATCAGTTGACTGGCAAGAGAGGAAGCTAGAAAGAGATGCTAGGATCAACCATTTATAACTTTAGATGTCACATTGAAGAATTGGACATTATTTTAAAGGTAGCTTTTCTTATTTTGGGGGCCTGGAACCGAAATAAAACTAAATCTCTAGAAAGGAAAGGTTAGGGGTCTAAACCACATGACCAGCCATATGCTAGGAGAAGAAAAGGTACCCTAGGGTGAGGTCCTTGTTTTTTCAGTTTTGTCCATTGCTAGACACCTGGAGCTTTCCTCCCTGATGACTTTCTGTACCTGGATCAGCGTCCTTGCTGTCCTTAGCTTGATCCTCTGCTTAGAGGCTACAATGTGTCAGCTAGGGTTGGGTTTTCATCTGGAGACTTCACTTAGGGTAGCAGATGTTTTCCCACATGGGTGGTTGATGGCAGCATTCAGTCCTTTGACTCTTCAAAATGCACAAGGAGAGAGAGGGAGACAACAGAAAGTGTACTAGCAAGGTGGCTTTTTATGTAATACTAGGTACACACAAAATTCTGCACAGCGGGGAGAAGGTCTCTCAGTCCAACCTTCACCCTCTCGCATTTTGGGACCCCTTGAGGATGTCCGACTGATGTTTTAGGCTTTGATACCAAAGGATCGGGTCTAAACTGGCAGTTGGACATCCTTCTTGCAATCTGGGACCACTGGCTCCTAATCTCACCTGCCTGCTGCCTGATCACCCCTAACCATTCACCTGCCTGCCTGATCACCCCTAACCACGTCTTCCTGCCTGCCTGGTCACCCTTAACCACTCTTCCTGCATGCTTAATTGCCCCTAACCACCTCTGCCTCAGGCCCTGCCACCATGACTTCATCTGGAAGGATGTCTGAAATGATGTCCAGGAATTTCATTGAGCTGTCTGATCTAATTAGCATATTACACTTTTTATTATTATAGATAATGTAATTACAAGTATGACATCTCATCACTTTTGCCACATTCTATTTGTTAAAAGTAAGACATCAACATTCCAGCAGATAGGATTAGACAACATTGTAAACACCAGGTGCAGGGATATGAGGGTCTCCTTAGAGTTTGTGTACCCAAGGAGACAGATTTTTTTTTAGTGGTGATATATGTTTACATAAGAAAGAAACTAGTATGGCAGTGTGAATGTGGTTTGAAGGTGGAGAAAGACACACACATAAATATGTCCCTTTTATATTTTCTACCTTGTGAAAAGCTCTCCTTATTAAGTTTCGTTTGTGTTATTTTATTCCAAAGAAGAAAAAAGTTCATAAAGCTTTCTGGGTTTCACCAAAAATATTTCCCCTTAGAAAGAACAAAAGGGTAGTGCCTTGGAATGACTAAAGGTAGCTTTCTTTAGAAATGAGAGGACCAGAGTAGGGGGCCCATTGTCCAGATGAATGGGATAAAACTAGGTTCTTTTGTGTTTTAAAGGCTTAAAATAGATTCCCTGGAAAGAAGCAAAGAAAGATGGTGAGTCTTTGAGGAAACAGGCCACAAAATGATTTCTGGCCTAGTTGCCCTTATTAAGTTTGCGGCCTGGAGAGCATCAGTGGGCAGGAACTGAACAAAGAGGTGCTGTGAAAGGGCATTATTTCTGGCTGAGGGAAGTGAGGGTGATGGGACAGTAAGCAGAAAACCCTGAGCTCACCCCTGTTTTTAAAGCTTGACCCCTGGTTCTCTTTCTAGCAGCCACCTGCTTCTCACCAATGCTTACTTTATGGAAGGTGAAATCTATTCTCTCCTAGCAACAAAACATGACTCATTCTAGCAACACCCCTATGACTTGTGAGTTCTGGTGCAGCTTCTCAGCCTTGGCTGCACAAATACAATCACCTTTGAAATAAACATATTTTTGAAAACATGGATGCCCAGTTCTCACTGGTAGATGATCTGATACAAATAGAGAGAGACTCCTGCAGTGGAAACCTTTTTTAACGCTCATTGGATGATTCCAATCTGCAGCCAGGGCTAAGAACTGCTGAGACAGAAAATTAATAGATGGTAGGGTGGGAGGTAGAGGTTATTTTAGACTTGCTGATGTTACTAGTAGAAGGAGAGGAGTCTGACCCTTCAATTTATGAAGAGGGGCTGAGGTACCGTTAAACCGCTGTTGGGGCTGGTAAGAACACATGGTGATGCTCTTTGTAGTGACATCTTATGAATGAGCTGTGATGGTAAATGTTCAATAATCAGATCCCTGAGGGAAAAACAAAATCCTGATTTACAGATTTGATGATTTTCGTGATGTAAATATCCTAGTATGGCAATTTTTAGATCTCAAACTGAGCATCGAATGTGACGTTGGAAAGCAATATATAACTAAATAGTACTTCTACAATACAGATATAACTGATAATAACTTCAAGAGCATAGAAGACAGTAAAATATACTTTTACAAGTATGAGTTTTGAATATTTATTATATTTCTTTTGAATATAATACATTTAATTGTCCATTTCTAATACTGATTATGTTCAATAATGTTTTAGTTAACAACTTAACTAATAATTCTTAAAAATATACATACAGTATAGCCCATTATTATTTTTTGAGGGCAGACTTTAGCATCCTACTGTATAAGCCAATTTACCTGCAAGTAGGACTGACATTAACAATACATAACCATCAATTTCCCATGGGGGCCAAGCAATCAGAATGGATATTGGTCAGTATGCCGCAGCTGTGTCAATAGGTCTTACAGTGTCTACAGGGCAGATCTTATACATCATTCAACTCTGTTTCACGTAAGGTTCCTACAACACTGACTTGAGCATAATGGGTGATCCTCAGTCTTTTGGAAAGTGTGAATAACAAAATAAATTATAGATTAGAAAGAGTGACTCCATAGTAGTATCTATTACTAAGGACTCATATTTTAGATAAACCCCTTTTTCTTTTTATAAAAGAGTTTATGATTGGTTGAGGATTTTCATAGAAGAAAAGTAAACCACTTTCATCCATCTCTTTCCATTAGTTGTTTTCTTTTCCACAGGTTGAGATTCTACCTTGAAATAGATGCCCATGCCACCTTCCATGACCCAGCAAATTGCAGCACTGCTATTCAAAGATATGTCTATATCCTGCTGCATCAGACTTCATTTCTTCTTAGTGCTCACTTCTTTTGACCTTTCCCTTTCCCTATGTGTCCTTACTCCGTGTCACCTACTTTTCTTTCAAGACTCAGGAAATCATTTTCTATTATTTCCTACATCTGCTCATCTATTATATAAAGATTTGTGACATTTTTCCCTGAGTTTTCACTGTGATTGCTGGAAAATGACATCTAATACTTGTTGTGGCTTAATTGTTTATATATCTGCTCATATTGACATCAGGGTCTTTTCAATATTTTTATCGCATTACCATGCTTCTAAACCAGGGAGTGCTTAAAAATTCATGCCGAAGTTGTCATCTTATCTTGTGTCATACCACTAGCCTTTTGAGATGGACCTCACCCCACCCTGAGGTGTGATGTAACCTGAGACCAAAATGATGTGTCATTTTTCTTTAAAGAGATAAATTGAAACTTAAAAGATAATAAGAAGAAATGTATCAACTTTTTAGCTCTTGGTCTAAGCAAAATTTTGATTTCTGAGAGCATAGGAAACTTATCTTTTAGCTAGGACTTTGGAGAACAGGAATTATGAAATCCCCCAATATAGTATGTTAGTCTAGGACAGCGATTTTCAAACTTTTTCATCTTATGGCACAAATAAAGTAAGTACTAAAATTCTACAGTACATCAAAAATATATTTTTTTCTGATCTGATAAAAAAAATAGGTATCATTTTCATTCATTCACACTTGGTGGCTTTTGCTGTGTTGGTTATTATCTGTTTTCATTTGACAAGCTAAGAGAAAAGAGGTCAGTGCCCCTGACTAAAACAGTCAGATGTTGCATGTTTTAAAACGTTTTGCGGCACGCCAACCTATGTGGAATGATACACTGGTTGAAAATTATTGGACTAGGACAACAGAATATATGAATTTATTTTACCTCTAAAACTATGCTGTGAATTATTGAATTAAGATTAAACACGTTCTTAGATTGAGTTTACCCTTTCAGACATATTTACTTATCTTAAAAAAAATCCTTTCTGAATATTCTATTAATTCATTCTTTTTTTGTTTACTGGTACTGTGTTATTGAATTTTAGTTGCATTTTTTTAATTGAAAAAAGTTTTGTTTGTTTGTTTTTCCTTTAAAATCATATAACTACTTGCACTGACATACTGGGAGAAATTGCCTTTAGGTGATCTAATATGCCTGTAACTCATCAGTAGAAAAACTAAAATCACTAAGAAACCCCACTAAATAAAATTAACAATTTCTATTTTTATAATTAATATTTCTTAAAATTAAAATCATCATAATAAAATATGTGACATGGAATACCTTCTCATACTAAAATAATATGTATTTTAGAGGTCAAATATTGAAAAGTATTATATCTGTTTGCAACTATGTTGTTTGCCTACCCATCCAACTGATAAGTCTAACTAAAGGAAAAACAAAATATTGAGGTGAATCTGATGGTTCAGGCCATTTTCTAGGCATTAAACCAGATGCAGAAATACATATAAAATTTCCTTATATGTTACAATAGCCTCAAATTCCTAGACATTCCTATTACTTAAGAAAATAATAAATATATATTTCCTTAGGTCCAGATGGAACAAAGAATGATATCAGTGATTATTCAGATAATCAATAGAAGATACACTGGAAAGAGAGTAGACATTGGAAGTTTGCATTCTTGTCATCAAAGTTCATGTCCAACTGTTGAGAGGAAATTATGCAAATATTTTTCTTTCTATCTTTCTTTCTTCCTTTCTTTATTTCTTTTTCTCTATTTCTTTTTTTTGTTTTGGTACTCTATTTTTTAAAATATATTCTCTCTGAGATGTTTTATTATTAGATTTCTTCCTAACAATCTAGGCTAAGATAGTAGTTATGCACATGCTACAGTACTGAGGATTTCTCACTAACATGCAGTGTCCTTGAGGAGGGTATACCTATCTGATACTACATCCATCTAGGATATTACAAATATATTTCTGTCTTCTGAAGTATTTATTTTATTTTACTTTCTCCTCACTAGTATCTTAGTAAAGCAATAAAAGCAGAATTATGATTCACATTTAAAAGACAGGTACTACTTTTATTGATAGGATCAGGCCATCCTATCTAATAAAGGAGTAATATGCAGATTGACCATCACTCCAACAAACAAGATGGCTGCCCCCATGTGGTCAAAGATCCTGCCCCCATGTGTATACAAGATGGCCACCACAAGATGGCCAGCAGGGGAGGGCAGTTGGGAGGGACCAGACCTGCAAGGGAGGGCAGTTGGGGGCAATCAAGCCTGCAGAGGAAGGCAGTTAGGGGTGACCAGGCCAGCAAAGGAAGGAAGTTGGGGGTGACCAGGCCTGCAGGGAAGGGCATTTGGGGGAGACCCAGGCCTATAGGGGAGGGCAGTTAGGGGTGACAAGGCCTGTAGGGGAGGGCATTTAGGGGCAAACAGCCTGGCAAGGGAGCAATTAGGCATCAATCAGCCTGGCAGGGGAGTGGTTACGGGGTGTTCAAGCTGGCAGGCAGAAGTGGTTAGGGGCAATCAGGAAGGCAGGCAGGTAAGCAGTTGGGAGCCAATAGTCCTGGATTGTGAGAGGGATGTCCAACTGCCCATTTAGGACCAATCTCCCTAGGATCGGGTCTAAATGGGCAGTTGTACATCCCTCGAGGGGCCCCATGTTGGAGAGAGTGTAGGCTGAGCTGCAGAACCCTGCCCCATGCACGAATTTTGGACACCAGGCCTCTAGTAAGTATACAAATGTCTAGTCACTATGTTGTATAGCTAAAAGTAATATAATATTGTATGTAAACACTAATGGAAAAATAAATTAATTTTAAAATCTATAATAAAAGCATAATATGCAAATCAACCAAATGACTGAACAGAAGAATGACCATCTGGACAATCTTCCAGACAACCACGCTATGATACACACTGGTGCCAGGCCAGCCAAGAAGGGTGTGATGTGATTGACCTCTCTTTGTGCAGCGATCTATCGCCGAGTCCTTGCCAGGTGGGTGGTGCCTTGTTTTGCTCTGCGATCAAACATGGGGCCCTACAATTGATCACCCAAAAGTGGGAGGCCCAAACTAGCCAGCTTCTGGCACTGTGGGGGTGGATGGGGCTTCCCTCTGCATGGCAATCACGGAGCCTCACGATTGATCACCCCACAGAGGAAGGCTCAGGCCACTGGCCAGCAATGCTATGGCAGATATGAGAGGCTGACCAGTGATCACCCCTCAGAGGGAGATCACACCCCATGCCTGTTGCCCACATAGGGAGGCAACCAGTGGCGAGGGGCAGGGGGTATCAGCACCACACAGATGGCAAACAGTGACAGCAGCAGGGGCAGAGCCAGCTGTTAGCATCCAGGAGAAGGAAAGACCTGATAGGCCCTGATCGACAGCCAGTGCTAGGGACCCTATTCAATGGGTCCGGGATTGGGAGAGGGTGCAGGCCAGGCTGAGGGACACACCCCCCCATGCACAAATTTTGTGTACTGCGCCTCTAGTAAATAAATAAAAGAGAAAACTCAGGCTAATAGATCTGTCCAAGGTGTCACAGGCAAGCCTCTGAGAGACACTTGAGAGTTGAAACAAATATTTGCTGAAGAAAACTTGAATTCATAGCATACTGCATTTTTGATAGGTAAATTTACTTCTTTTGAATGTGGAAAGTGAAGAGACTCATTAAAAAACATGCCACTTCATAAGGAAGCCAGAAATATGTCTTTGTCCAAAAAGACCTGGAATGAATTGCTGCGCTCTTAGATCAATGGGACACATGTTGAGGGACTGGATGTGCAGGAGGGGCACCAAGGCAGATGACTTTCACGTTGGCAAAGCGGTGCCTCCCACATAGATCGGTAATTGCTTAAACCTCAGGGAAAGCCGGCGCCTTGTTGATGAAAGCTGTTGTTTGGTGTGTGGTTACTTGGGGTTTCTACCGCCAGTGGACTTAAGATAAAGGTTTGAAAATATGAAGAGGAACATTTAGCTCTTAGATCAAAGCCTCTTGTTTAAAAAGCAGTTCTAACTAGGAGTTATTTCTTCTTCTTTTCTCTCCTTCTTTCCTTTATTCCTTCTTTCCTGCCTCTCCTTTTTTTCCAAATAATTTTCATTAATTACTTAACAAATATCTCCTCCTGAACATTTAAAAAGACGGCTATTGTGGTTACTGTTATTAACAAACTAAAACACAATGTCATGGTCTGTTATTAGTGACCATGAGAAACAGAAAGAGTAAGGTCAGATCCCTCTTTTGAGGAGGTTATGTAGTGTGAGATGGACAATGTGTACAACTGACCATACCACAATATGAATGTGTTAAGTTGTAGTACACAAAGGAACAAACTGTCATTGAGATTCTAAGAGATTTCCTATTTGTAAGAATGAGAATTCAGGTCCCATACTTCCAAGTTTATTCCTTTGTAATTCTAAGCTCAGATGATAGGTTTACTAGTAGATTTGCTAATAATAGCTTTGTAAAAAATCATAAAATTGTAGTGAATCTCAGATGTTTTATTTTTGTGTATAAAACAATATGTACGTATTTCACACAGTTGTTTTTAGGCAATAACATCAAGTAAATGGTGGTTTGCTTCCCTTTTACTGCAATCAAAAATATTTTTGCTAATTAAATCTACTAGCTTTCCGTGTGTAGTGGGTAGGAGAAATTAAGTTCAACAGTAATATGTATTATATTCTTACTTTTACCAAATGAGTTGAGGAGATTTAATAGATTGGTTAGAATAAAGTTAAAAATTGGAACTTCAGATGTTCTATTTCAATAATGACTAGTTTTAGAAGATAAACCTGGTGTCTTTCTTCCTTTCATTTTTAATGAGTTAGGAGAGATATACTTTTAATGCTAAGTTACCTAAAGGCTTTTTAAGTTGCATTCAATTTATCTTCTAGGAATTTTTAATTATCATGAACCTAAAATGTCATTTAAGCAGTATTATTTTAAGTAGATATTGGCTGCTCAAATAATAAGATCGTTTATAATAAAAAATAAAATAAAATATACATTTATTAAAATTAATATTACATCAATTATTAAATAAAATTAAATTTACTATGGATATTAAAATATTATATATACATTTAATTAAATTTTTATATATATGTATATATATACACATTACTAGAGGTCTGATGCACAAGATTTGTGCACTTGGGGGGTCCCTCCACCTGGCCTGTGCCTCTAGCAGTCCAGGAGCCCTCGTGGGATATCAGTCAAACATCTTTAGTGCTGCTGCAGAGGTGGGAGAGGCTCCTACCACCACCACTGTGCTCACCAGCCATGAGCCAAGCTTCTGGCCAAACTTTGCTTCCTTTGTGGGAGCACACTGCACACCAACAGGCAGCTCCAGCATTGAGTGTCTGCCCTCTAGTGATCAGTGAGCATCATAGGAACTGGCCGTTCCATCTTCGGGCCAAATCTGGTTCTCCAACATCCCTCAATGGGTCCCAGATTGTGATAGGTTGCAGCCCAGGCCAAGGGACTGCACTTATGCATGATTGGGGTCGGGGAGGGATGCAGAGGTGAGCCAGCTGGGGACGGTCAATGGGAGGGCTCCATCCAATCAGCCAGACCCTAGAAACAAGCTAACCTACTAGTTGGAGCGTCTTCCCACTGGTGGTCAGTGTATGCCATAGCTACTATTCAACCAGTCAACTGTCTACCCCTCATGGTCAGTGCATGTCATAGCAAGCAGTTGAGCGGCCTTAGCATATCATTAGATTATTACGATTATTACGTTTTTATTGGTTGAACAGCTGACCAGCCAACTGACACTTAGCATAGTAAGCTTTCATTATATAGGAAGGTTGAAAATATGAAATTAATCAGACACTGGGTATCTTATTGATCAATAGTAGATTACATTATTAAGTGAAACCATATAAGGGAAGTGTATTAAGTTAAAGGGTGTTGATTTTGTTTAGAGTTCATTTGTCATTACTTAGTTAGCTTTGTTTTTGTTTGATAATAACCAGTTACCTCCTAGGGTCAACCCATATTAAAGTTCAATTATTAAAAAAATTAATGGAATTATATTTATAAATGGACCAATTTAAAACACTGTTATATAATAGAGATACAGATATGAATAAACTGTGCTCAAGAAATAACTCTTAACACAATGATATACCATAAGTGAAAATTATTCACTCATATTTTCTTTGGAGATGGAGTAGATGTTGCTATAGAAAACACATTCAAAGCGGTAATGATACCAAACAAAGGAAACACCTACTGGGAAAGTGAGCACCTTCCAAAAAATTTTTTAAAGTTGCCTATTTGCCTGGTCAGTGTGTTCAGTGGTTAAGCATCAATCCATAAACCAAGAGGTCACGGTTCAATTCCCTGTCAGGATTGCGGGCTCAGCACCCAGTAGGGCCATGCAGAAGGCAACCAGTCATTGACTTTTTATCATCATTGTTGTTTCTATCTTCTTTCCCTTTCTCTGAAATTAATAAAATATATACATGTTTTAAGTTGCCTATCAGAGGAGGGAGTTGGGGAGAACAAGAGTCTTATTATTACGGGTAGTCCTGCATTGGTGATTATGGGTATTGATAGAATATAGAATTATTCACATGGTTTAGGAGACAAATCACAATATGCCATTGTAAATTATATATGAATTATCTTTGTTTTTCTCTTTATAGCTAAATAACAACTACAAAATCCAGTTTTGTTCCTGCAGAAGAACAAAAACTATATTTCAAATTTTATTTAGTCTTTCTTGTGTTCTATAAAAGTTCCTTTTTATCACATTTCTGAATTGCAAATATATTGTATCTTATACTTTTTATTTTCCTTCTGAGATTCTTCTATAATGTATGTTTGTATATTTGTGGATATGTGGAGAGATGATTACTATAAGTTATAAATTAGAAGGGGGCGGCACTTGCACCCTTTCAATTCTATCTCCACCTACTTTTGAGCAGGGCTACAGTAGAAGGAAAAAAAAATAGTTGAATTTCATGTCTACTGTCAATAGTAGTTGAAGGCAGGGAAAAAGAAACCATGGTCTGAGTGGATGAGTCAGCAGGAAGAAAGAAGGACCCCTATTGGGCTCTTCTTTTCATAGTGAGGCTGTCATTATTTCATCAGAGATTATAGTACAATTGGAAAATTAACAACTGCAAAGAAGCATTAGATAACAGCAATTCATCTGCATAAGCATTATTTTTCAAGAATCCTGGGATACACATTTTTACAAATTAATAATATTATTTAGAACTAGAGGCCTGGAGCACAAAAATTTGTGCATTCTGAGGGGTCTCTCAGCCCGGTCTGCACCCTCTCCCAGTCCAGGAGCCCTTGGGGGATGTCCCACTGAAGGAGAGGAACGAACCTAAGCAGGCATTGGACATGCTTAGCGCTGCTGCAAAGGCGAAAGTGGCTCCCGCCACCACCGCTGCATTCACCAGCCATGAGCCTGGTTCAGGGCTTCTTTCTGGTTGAGCAGTGCTCCCCCTGTGGGAGCTCAATGACCACCAGGGGGCAGTTCCTGCATTGAGTGTCCCCTGGTGGTCAGCGCGCATCGTAGCAACCTGTTGTTCTATTGTTTGGTTGATTTGCATATAAGCCTTTTATTACATAGGATTACATTTGCAAATAAGTATTATTTGTATGTATATAAATATTTTTAATATTATGCATGTATTTAAGTGTCACTAAGAAAAACAAAGCAATGAAAAATGAACTCTTTTATTTATATTTTTGAATTTTTATTATAAAAGCACATTAGTACATACAAAATAATTAGTAGACTTTAGGAGTAGAAGTGAAAGAGTCATAAATTCCTTCAGTATTTTTGTATTCTCTTGGTTGAACTATCAGGTTCTCAGTAGATGGTTCTTAATATTTTGGTGGCTAATTTTATTGACATGTCTTTAGTGAATTAAACAGAAAACAAAATAAGAATCATTTTATCTATATTTCCAGAAATACATATCCTCTTAGATATGCATTTAGGAGAGGAGAAATCAGAGAGAGGTTTTTTGTTTGTTTGTTTTTTTCACTCGAAAAAAACATTCTAGCAGATCTATAAAACTATATGTTGTTATCCTGGGTTACTTGACCATTTATCCAATCTTCAAGAACAACCACGTTTCTTTGTGTCAACTCCAAGAAAACAGCTTTTGATAATAACACTCACTTGGCAAATTACTTACAACAGGTGTGTGCATTCTCTATCTTTCCATTTTAATTATTTAGCCATTTCTGGCATAGCCAACTGTTCCTTTGGGGAAATTAACAATATTGCTTCCTACCTGCAAAAACATATTCCTCTGCCACTCAGTCACTTACTTCTGAATTAGCACAAATTAAAAGTGTATGTTGCAAGAAAAAACTCAATTATGGAAATTCCTGTTAGGTCTGCTATCAAGTAAATATAAAGCAAATATATAATAAAACTTAGAATAATGGTGATTAGATAAATACATCAAACATCTCAGAGAGAAAATAAGTTATTAGAACTAAATATTTTGAAATGTTTTCATTTTTACTGAGATAATTAGCAACTAATACATAGAAGTGCATATTTAATTATTTTGATTAGTACTTATAAAATCTGTCTTGTCCATGTAACTCATTTGGTTTATGAAATAATGTAATTTAGTTTGATATTAATATTATTTGACTTAAATAAAATTTTTCTTGATTTAGAGATACTCTGTTTAAGACTATTAGAATATTCTTATCAAATATAAAAAGAGAAGAGAGAAGAAATCCTGCTGCCATTTCTTCCTTCGTCACCTGTGCTTCCATACCTCACAGCAGAACTCAGTAGCATCTTCATTATATTTAACCAAATAGCATTAGGAAGAGAGAAAGAGAGAGCTATATACTTACCACCTGAAGCTAATTATCAGGATGTCCCGGGCATAGAAAAATCTCAGGTGCTCAGGTAAATCAAGACTTAGATACACACACACCTGAAGTATAACAACTTAAAAAACAAAAACCTAGAACCTCAATTCTACCCTGTCAAGTCCATGTAAACCCAATCTTACCTAAAATTTAAGATTCCAGAGTGGTTCTGGAAAGAGCATAAGCACTTTTTTTTTTTAATGACAAAACTAGACTGGAATTAGGGAACTAAAGTTTATTACTTATGAGATGAGTTGAGACCATTTAATATTTTTCTTTCTAGTTTCCTTATGTTGAAAATTAAGGTGGTACTGTTATACTATGCTATTTTAATTCATCAAATATAGTAATACAAGAGGCCCAATGCAGAAATCCATGCATGGGTAGGGTACCTAGCAGCTGCTGGCTGCTGGCTGCTGGCTGCTGGCCATGGCCTCCCTTCTCTGGCTGCCGGCTGCTGGCAGCTGGCCGGGTCTTCCTACATTACATCCCACCCCCTGGTGTTCAATGCATGTCATAGTGAGCTATCGAACCTCCACTCAGTTGAACTCCTGAGGGGACACTTTGCATATGAGGCTTTTATATAGAGAGATATCTAAAAGAATAGATACTTATTATGTATTGACTTTCATTTTATCTTTAGTTGCATGTTCTAAAATTAGGCTCTTCCCTGAAATTATCATAGACTATATTGTCTTCTCAAATAAATGTTAGTTCTCTTCTTTCTATACATGGCGGGGAGAATAAGTCTTTTGCTTGCTCACAAATGGAACTTCCTAACCAATAAGCCTTACATCTTCTCCAGATCTCATTTTAACTTTAATTGTCATTGCTAGTAGTGTGTTCTTCAGGAGAATTACTTTTTAAATACCAAGGCTTTCAAATTTGCCTCAAATATTTTATTCACTGTCATCTATATAACAATTGCAGTGATAAAATGATTCTAATATGTTTAAATTGTACAATGCTTTGGCATTTATAAAGCATTTTAACATGTCTTATTGTCCTGTTAAATCTTCAGAAAACTCTTGCTGTAAAAGCAGATATCAATCTCTCTTTTAAGGGCTAAGAAATAAATGGACTTTGAAATATTCTCCAAATGTCAAGGCCAGAATTTAATCCAGTTCTTTCAAATCTCAAAACTGGCATATCATATTGCCTTTGTGCAAAAAAAAAAAAGTCCATGTTAATTCTGTTCATTGACTTGATCTCACATATATTTAAACATTGATTTCCTGGTAGTTCCTCAAAAACAGTTTATGCCTCTAGATACATCATATATACCACATGTTGTTGTTTCTTTCCATTAGCCTTTTTAAATATAAAATAGCTTTTTTGTTGTTGGAGTGCACACGTTTTTAGGGATATTATAGAAGTTTAAGGGACTATGAGGAGCTGGGGAAACTGGGAGAATCAGGACCATCTCTCTGCTATGAAGCACAGCCTTTTACTTCATAGCATACAACTAGAAGCTTAATCATGTCTGAGATCATTATCCTAATTTATTTTCTCTCTCCAAGCCTCTCTATCAAGTATCTAACTTTGCTGTTATTGGGACCTCCAATCACTATTACCTTCCCCACACAATACATATGATATAAACACACTTTAATAAGCTCCCTTTCTTGCCGCCCAGATTTTCCTGTTTCCTCAGATTCCTGGGCTAGTTTTGTCATACTTTCACCTTGATCCATTCTACTAGTAAGTGTTATCCATCTGGTTTTTACTTATATTTTTGTTTTCTGAGTCTTCAGTCCCCAAGCCTCTTTTGCAATAAAACTTCACTTTTAAAATAAAAAACAAAATTCTAACCAAGTAAAATACTTTTCTAAACATATTCAGACCTCAATTCCTTGAATAACCTGTCTTCAACATATTTCTCTTCTTCTTCCTTCAAAATTGGTGCCAAGGTCAGCTTGTTCTGTTTTACAATAAGGCTCAGTGTGGCGTGAACTACATATTTTCACTTACGTGACTTACCAGCAACTAACTCTCAATATGTCCAAAAGGGAGCACATTTTGTTCGAAATGGAACCCCCTGATCCTGCCCATACAAAATGCTTCTCTGTCATACAACACATATTATTCTTCTGGAATTCTAAATAAGAAAAGAGCTCATTTTGCTTTTTTCTCAATTATACTCTTCTGTTTCCAAGTTCTACAATTACATATAATGCCTCGATAAATTGCAGTTAGGGAAAGTGGCATAGCTTTGGACTGATGGGTTGCAATAGCTGCAGATCACTTAAAAGTGTGCAGCTGGGAAAAGCTCTACTTAAACAAAACTGTGAAACTGGAAAGAAGTTAGGCAACATGAAAAGAAATATATATATATATATATATATATATATATATATATATATATATATATATTTCTTTAGATTCAAGCATTTCTTCCGCATGTAATCTCCACTGTCCAAGCACTATTGACTCATACCTACATTTTCAGTGTTTTTAATAAAAAAAAAATAACTGATACAGAGTAAACATTGTTTTAAGAGATATTTTAACATGCCATACCATAAGGTGATATTATTACAATACCCCAGAGTTCACAAAAGATAAATTTGAGTCTTAGAGTGCTTAAGTAAATTTATCATTATAACTAAAATTAAAATCCTCAAATTCATTGTTTACCCATCTCTACTTTGCTATGTTGGCTTCTGGTTTGCATATCTAAATTTATACAATCCACATTTCCTCTGGCAGATTTGGAAAATTTTGTTTTATCACAGTAAAAATATATTTGATAACAAAATAGCAAAGACAACATAATACATATCTTGAAAAAGTCAGCTTTTGAAGGCCCTCCAACACTAGGCCTAGTTCACCCAACCCATTTAATTTCTTGTTTCCCCCTCCAAACTTTGTTCATTCTAGTCCAGTCTTCTCACCTTCTTCCAGATTTAGGACTAAGTCTCTAAATGCTATGTCTTTGTTTACATAGTTCTTCTTCCTCGAAAGTTCTCTCCTTCCTATTTAAATCAATTATTTAAAAGGCACTTCAAATTCCACTATCTATATGTAGTCATTTATATATGAATATGTTTGTCTATAACTATAGCTTTCTATTTATATGCATTTGTGTTTCTGTAATCATGTTCTAAAATGGAGAAAGAAGCCAATCACATGTTCACATTTTTCCCCTTATTTTTCTAGGAAGTACTGCAAAGCAACAACATTGAAATCTACACATAATATTTCACTTTAATAAAAGAATAAATCTCCAAAAATATGGGATTACCTCTGAGAAATCTGTATATTAACTATATATATATATAAAAGCCTAATATACAAATTGTCCCCATGAGAGTTCCACCAGGAGAGCGATCACTCACCATAATGTGTGCTGACCACCACATTATGGGGTGGTGCACAGAATGAAGGAAGGCCCCAGCTGGCAGCCTGGAAAGGGAGGCCCTGGCCAGGAGCCAAAAGGCCCTAATTGTCCCAGGCCTAGGGAACCTACCTGTGCGTGAAATTTTTTCCACCAGGGCTCTAGTTGTAAATATAACATGGTTCATTATAATTTCCTTTTATTTTTTTTATTGTTCAGTTTATTAATTACATTGTTTCCCCTTTTTTATCCTCCTATATCTTCCCCCCACCCTGTACCTATCCCACCCTCCGCCCTCACCTCCCCCTCCCCAATGTCCTCTCCCATTGTTGCAAGATTTTTGTCCAATCTCTTGCTGTACTTCCAACAACACTTTTCTCCCCAAGAATTGTCAGTCCATTCCCTCTCTATGTCCATGTTCCTGTTATAGTCACCAGTTTATCTTGTTCATCAGCCTATCAGTTCACTTGATTTTTATGTTCATTTGTTGATAGATGTGTATTTGTTGTTCATAATTTATATTTTTACCTTTTTCTTCTTCCTCTTCTTAAAGAATATCTTTCAGCATTTCATATAATACTGGTTTGGTGGTGATGAACTCCTTTAGCTTTTTCTTATCTGCGAAGCACTTTATCTGATCCTCAATTCTGAATGATAGCTTTGCTGGATAGAGTAATCTTGGTTGTAGATTCTTGCTCTTCATTATTTTGAATATTTCTTGCCACTCGCGTCTGGCCTGCATGGTTTCTGTTGAGAAATCCGCTGACAATAGTATGGGTGCTCCCCTGTAGGTAACCAACTGTTTTTCTCTTGCTGCTTTTAATATTCTCTCTTTATCTTTTGCTTTTGGCATTTTAATTATGATATGTCTTGGTGTGGTCCTCTTTAGATTCCTATATTTTGGGGTTCTGTGTACTTCTTGGGCTTTTAAGTCAGTTTCTTTCACCAGGTGGGGAAAGTTTTCAGTCACTATTTCTTCAAGTAGGTTTTCATTAACTTGCTCTCTCTCTTTTTCTGGCACCCCAATAATTCGGATGTTGGCTTGCTTGAGGTTGTCCCAGAGGCCCCTTATGCTATCTTCAATTATCTGAATTCTTTTTGTTTCTTGCTTTTCCAGCTGAGTGGATTTTGGTTCTTTGTATTTCAAATCTTTGACTTGGTTCTTGTGGCCCTCTGGACTGCTTTTAGGACTTTGTGTAATATTTTTTATTTCAGTCTGTGTATGCTTGATTTCTAGTTGGTCCTTTTTTTTTTTATCTGTGAGGGTCTGGTTCGTATCCTCAAAGGTCTTGTTCATTTCCCTGAGGGTCTCATTCATTTCCTTGTAAGTATCATTCATCTCCTTGTAATTCTCATTCATTTGCTGGTTGGTCTTGTTTATTTCCTGGTAATTCTCATTAAGTTGATCGGCCTTTTGTAGGAGCCTCTTGAAAAGCCTTATAACCGTGGTTTTGAACTCTATGTCTTGTCCTCTTTTCTCCTCCATTTCTTTCACACCTGATTTCTTTCCATGTCTCTGCATGGTGGCTGCTTTATTTGGTGGCTATCCTCAAAGGGACAGTGGCTCAGTCTCCCCAGTTACCTGAGGTGGGTACTCTTACTGCAATCCTTTATGGGTTGTATTCAGTGTTTTTGAATTTAAACCCAGCTTTTTGTTGTTAGCCCTAGGAGGGTTTGACCTCCAGGCCAATTGTCTGTGAAGCTCAGCTGTGCTCAGGTTGGATGGGCGGAGTCTCCGGGCCAAGCAGACAGCGTTAGCTCCGCCCTATGCAGCCCCAGGGGCTCTGTGCCAGGGGCAATGGCTGCCAGCACCTCTGAGAGAGAGCCGCTGTGGAGCTCCACCGGCTGCCGGGGAATTCAGACTGTCCCCAAATGACTTTACATGCGCAATGTCTCACCCAGGCTCGTAAAACAAAGCAGTCTGACAGTTTTCCGAATGAGAGACAAGTCGCAGAGAGCTCCCTGCGCAGTCACGCAGCCGAGCTGTTTGCGCGCAAGCTGCCTTCTCCACAAGCCAGCAGACCCGGCAGCACCCGAGCTTCGGCGTGCCCTCCCACTGTCCAGTTTTCACCCCGTATGATAGTGGGTTCCCTAGACTTCGCCCAGAGCTGGAGAATCAGTCAGTGGGACGTCTTTGTCTCCCCGTTCGAGAAAACTGGCCGGTTTCCAGCCGCCCGCCCTCTCCACGGCGCGCACTCCAAACCTCTCTCTGTGAGCGAATCTTTCAATGCTGTTCGCCGCCGCACCTCCAAGTCACAGTGTCTTATCTTCACTTTTATTTGTGGAATTTTCACTCGGCAAGCGTTCTGGTGATTCTGGAAGGTGTTTGTTCTTTCGTTAAGTTGTAGTATTAAAATTGCTGATTGTGACGGCAAGATAGGTGTTTTACCTTTGCCACCATCTTAGTTCTCTCTATAATTTCCTTTTAGAAAGACTAAATTTTTATAATTTTCTATGCTTACAAACTTATATTTGCATCTATATTGTCAGTTCTTTGACACAATTAGCACACGCATCTTCGATTCCCTGTAACGAATGCCAAGATCACTGTTGATCTGATAATATATTTGCAAACAATGCAAAATGGTTTTACTGGGAAATAGAAAAGGAAATGCCACCACATCTTATATCAACCTTCTGTGTCAATAACCTGTTCCAAAAACCAGTTAAACCAGATATGCTCAAAGAGTGTCAAAGTATTTGCACTTAAGAAAATCCTATACTAAACCTTATATTTCCATCTCCAACATATTTGTAACTAAGTGATCAGATGTCCATTGATTTTTTCATTAAGAAAACTTTATGTAATTCTGATGATTTGCTTTATTATCGTTTTTGTAAGTTAAAAGAAAAAAGATAAATCTAAGTAGGTTCTCACTGGTTATTTAATAAGCTAACCTCCCACTGCATCTGTGTACATCCAGCCTGTGATTCTCCTAGGAACTGTCCTGGGAGCTGACAGATAAAGCTGGGCCATAGGTCAACTTGGAAGAGATCCCACACCAGTCACACAGGCAGCATTTTGCTCTCTTCACTGATTGAGCCATGTATGGAGCCTTTACACATAATAAAGGAAACATAATCAGACTCAGCAGGACTTAAAGGATCATGCAAAGAAGACTCTAACATAAAGGCATGTTACCTGCTGAAAATATTTTATACCATAATTCAGCAAAGTATCAATTAGGAAAGAGAAGAGTTGCAAGGACTTTCAATGAAGAGCAGAACATCCATGGAAAACCAAGGCAAAAAACAACAAACAAACCAACAAAATAACTACTCTTCTTTTAGATTACCTGGGTGTGAAATACTTTGAAAGGATTTATTGCTAAAATGCAAGGTTCTACCAGTGGTGGCAGTGGGGGAAGAGGATGTGTGAGGGCCCAGGGGTCCAGGTGCTGCCCAGGGCCAGAGGTCAGCAATGACCAGCCCTTCTATGCCCAAATGCTCTAGCTTCAATTGTCAGCCAGGCCTAGGGATTGCACCTGTGCATGAATTTTGTGCACCAGGCCTCTAGTCATGTATAATAAACATGAAATTGAAACATGTTTGACTTTTGTTATAGTAAACCATTTCATTTTTAGTTTATACATAGTTAGTGGCTTTTATTTGTATCCAAAGTTATATCAAAGGTCTTAAATCACAAAATATGTAATTATATTCCTTGAGTTAATGTGCAAATATGTGTGTTCATTTTCCTCCTTCATTTCTACATTTTTTAAATGCTATTATTAATTAACACTCCTTCTTACTGCAGTGATTGTTTCTTTCTTACCTGGTAATATTTTTCTCCTGGTTTTCTTTTGGTAATTTATTTTAAACCTTTTAAATCCTTTCTTTTTAAACTTTATATAATATTACGATTTATCCCCTTATGATTAAGAAAGACAAATTTCCTCTTTGAACAGGGCTTCTGGAGTAGGCGGAATATCAGCTAGACACCATCTTAGTTCTCTATTATAAGAATTTTAGAATCAATAGGCATTGTATAAAGCTAAATTCTTAATTATATATCATTCATTTATTCTTTTATTAAATTAAAAATATATTTGTTGCTGCTTACTCTCCCAGGAACTTTTACTTTTTTATTATTAATTTCTAATCCTCATCTGAGAATATGTTGCCATTTATTTTTATAGAGGGTGGAAGAGAATGGGAAGATGAAGAGACATATTGATGTGAGGGGAGCACATCAGTTGGTTTCCTCCTGCATTTGCCTGTGAGGAGCCTGCAATCCAAGTATATGCCCTTGACCAGAATCGAACCCAGATCCTCCTGTCCGCAGGTCAGCTCTCTATCCACTAAGTAAAACTGGCTAGGGCTCTGCCAGGAACTTTTAGAGTTGCTAGAAAAAGAGCAGTGTCCAAAAAATAAGAAACATTTATTCTCCTGGAGTATCTTTCTAACTGGTGAGATAGTTAATTCAACAGACTCATGTATTTCAGAGGGAAAGAGCAGGAAGTAGGAAGCGGTTAACCAATGAGTTTAGATGCATATATGCATAACTCATGGACAGACAATAGTGCATATGGGCAAGGCCTAGAGGGAGGAAGGATGGGATAAAGGGAATCAATAGGGGGAAGTAGGAGAACATCTGTGATACTTGCAATAATATTGAAAAATTTTTAAACAAAAAAAAAGTAAAAGAATTTGTTTAGTGATAAGGATAAAAAATAAACCATGGAGCTGAAACTGGTTTGGCTCAGTGGATAGAGCGTCGGACTGCAGACTGAAGGGTCCCAGGTTTGATTCTGGTCAAGGACATGTACCTTGGCTGCGGGCACATCCCCAGTAGGGGGCGTGCAAGAGGGAGCTGATCGATGTTTCTCTCTCATCGATGTTTCTGACTTTCTATCCCTCTCCCTTCTGCTCTGTAAAAAAATCAATAAAATATATTTTAAAAAAATAAACCATGGAAACAAACTATGGATTTTTAGGGAAGTATAGCCTAAATTCTCCTATGTTACTGTAAAAACTTATGTAATTTCATTAAATTTTATTTTCCTACCTCAAAACAATGATAATATAATCATTATATTGATTATTTTTGAAAATTAAATAAGAATATGATTTTTGAAAAATCCCAATAGATACTTGCCCAATAAGTTAAATCTGCTATTATTACTCTATTACCATTGTGGACACTTTATAATTTATTCCACTTTAATTAATTTTATAATTATGAAAGATCTGTAACCTCCCTCAGAAAATGATTTACATTTGGGAATTAACCCAATATTTAGTATTGAAGAGAGTGAATCATTTGCAGAGATAATTTGCACTTGGTAGGTCAATAATGGCCCATCAGCAACAGTCAGGGTCTCTTGGAAAATTATAATAAAAGATAATTAGGCATGATTTATCTTTCCCCAGGTTTAACCTGCCTGCTAGTACAGATCAGAAAATGTTCATTATAATTAATGTGACATTATTTGTCCCTATCTATACTAATAAAAGGGTAATATGCTAATTAGACCAGGTAGACTGGACATCATTCCGGATGTCCTTCCTGACAAAAGCTGGGGGTATAGCCAGACTACAAACCACCTGCAGCCCCTCACTCAGGCCAGCCCCACCACCCAGCGAGTACCCCCACCCCAAATGGGGGCAGGGCCAGCCTACAAACCCCACAGCCCCTCGCCCTGGCCACACCCACTCCCAGAGGTCCCCCACCCCGATCAGGGCCCACTTCAGGGCAGGCCAGCTGGCCCCACCCATGCACTAGACCTCTATCCTATATAATAAAAAGGTTACATGCAAATTGACCCTAATAGCAGAATAACCAGAACAAGCACTGTACTAGTCACTATGAGGTACACTGACCACATCTTGGTCCCTTTCCCCAGCTGGCAGGCTCTGATCGCCTGATGGCTACCTGCAGCAGCGGCAGGGTCAGTGAGTGGATGGTAACAGCTGACCTCTCCATCCCTTCCCCCAGTAGTCAGTCACCAATCACCAGATGACAAACAGGGAACTGGGGGTGGGTGGCAGCAGGGGCAGGGCCGGCTGTGGGCAGCTGGGGAAGATAGTCCTGACCGCAGGCCAGGCCTAGGGACTGCACCCACATACAAATTCCCTGCACCAGGCGTCTAGTATATGATAATACTCTAATACCACAAAAAAATCCCCATTTTGAAACTAAACTATCCCTCAGGTTATTTCACATCAGCTTAACAACAGTCCCTAATGTGTTCTGCCATCTGCTGCCCTCACTGGTGACCCCTGCTGAAAAGTCATTTAGGTCTCCCGCCACTGCTGCAGTCAGCCATGCCCATGAGAACAGATATCCCTGAGCAAAAATGACTATGCCAGTTTTCTTGTGGTTGGTGTTACTTGAATTTATTTTCCCAAATTTTCACTCTTTAATCAGTCTTTATGCTTTAGGAGTATTCTACTGAAAAACAAGTAGCTGGATATTTTTGACTCAATGTTTAAATATATGTTGATATATTTTCATTTATTTCTACCACCTTATTCTTGCTGCCTATTTAAGATTTTCTTGTTTCGTTTTTTTCCCCTGTCCTTCATATTTTATTTTGTGTTAATATAATTTTTCTCTCTAATTCTATTTTTAACTTCTTCTGTAAAATAATTTAAAGATGTGTTAGAAAAGTAATCCTGTTTGTATATGTGTGTGGTTAGGCTTGAAATTTTAACATGCATGTCTAACTTAAGGATTAAATGTAATGAGGTTCTTTATCCTCTTTCTAAATAACCTAAAGATCCTAAAATGCTTTAACCTCTCTCTGCTTGCGTGCCATTACTACCCTGCTATTTAATCGTGTTCTTTTAAAGATCTCTACAACTTATACATTATTCAGAGTATTACTTTTCTATATAGTCAACATTTTACTAAATTTGCCCATATTTACATATTACTCATATTTTCTTTCATTTCATACCTTCCTTTGAGATTTGAGGATGTTTTATAGGAGGGTTTACCTTTTCTTAGCCAGACACAGAAGGAAATTACTGATGCTATTACCTTTATAGTTCTGTGGGAACAGATATTTAGACAATGCACATACTATAACTCAGACGCGAAGACACATAGCATGTTAATTTATTGCATTTTAATCCCCAACTGAGCCAAGGCTCAGGAAAACAGTATTACTTGACTGTGCCTTCATGGGTTTGTGCTAACTCACCCTTTTCTCAGACCCAGTTTTAGGGGGAATGGTTGCTCCACTGGCTCTCTTTCCTGTACAGACCTGACTTGGTCATCAGTCTTCTGCCCTCTGTTAGCTACCTTCACTCTCCTGGAGTGTGCATAGCCTCCAATGTGGTCTCACATTCACTGTGTAATGTTTCATGTATGTTCCCTGGGATTTTGTACTTTTGTGACCAGAGGATTTGACACACTTTAATCTGCACCTTGCAAAATCTGTGAAATATTTAATTGCTTATCCCCTGTCCGAGCTTCACTGAATTTTTTCAGTCTCACAAGGCTCTTCCCCCATCCCAAGGGTCTTCGTTCTCAAAGGGAGTTTGCCACAAAAGAATTAAGACATAATTTCTCTGCTTCCAAGTTGAACGAATAATAAAAGAGGTCAGAAAGATTATTTACTAAGTTAGTTCTCCCTCTTCCCTTATGATTAAAGATTTTTCCACTAGGGAAATAAACTTAAAGTGGAAGAAAAATGATTATATGTTGGTTGGATATAGCATAAGAGTTATATCCAGCCTTCCCTATTAACTTCCAGAGGAAGGGAATGATGATAGAATCCCCTAAAACATTTTCAGATACAAGAGTAGAGGAGACACTGCCTTTTCTCCACTGGGAATTCTGAGAAAAAAATCTTGAAGGAATTATTTTCATTTCACAGTAGAGGAACATAAAGGAAAGATGGATGGATGTTAGGTGCCACGGGCCTGAACTAGCCTTGGAAGACAGCCCTGAATCTCAGCCTAATGTTTTCTGTGCCTGAGAAGATTATAAGATAGAACTCAGTCAGAAAGAGGCTCCAAGAAAATTTCGTGTCTTTGATAAGGTGACATCAACAGAAGGCACTTGGACCATACGGTCAGAGATCAGAAAGGCAGAGAGAACAAAGAAGGCCATTGTGTAAGGATAACCATGTAATAGCCCACACAGAGTTATACATGTTAGTGGATGTCAATGGGAAACAAATGTGGAACATACACTTTTCTGTAACACACTTGGAACTGTTTCACTATAATAACTTCTTCACCCACCCCCACTGTCACCACGGTGGCTTAGAGAAAGCATATGGACAAGGGAAGTATGTTAGAGCAATCACAATACTAAATTGGCCTATTTTTAATTAGAAATCAGTTATCCTAGGATTTATTAAGTTATTTCCTGCCATCATTTCAAATGTTAGCTCAAAATATAGCTGATGTTGAATTAGTTGTTTGTGGTTGGAAAATGTATCTTTATAACCTGGCTTTGATAATATGGAGCCATGTGTGCATCTCAAATCCATTGATTATTGGATTACCTTAGGAATTCTGTGTCTCTCAATGCTCTGTTTAATGTCACCTTTCAAAGACTTCCCCCTTTATCGCTGCATAAAGGTAGTTCTTTGTCACTATTCATCACTTCTCCTTGTTTACTTTCTTCTTCATACCACTTATTGCTCCCTGATGCTGTAGACTTACTTTTTTGTGTATTGTTGGTCTCCTCGGGAGGACCTGGCCCTTGTGTTATTCACTGTGTTGTTCCTCAAGCAAATCAGAAAAGGCTTTCAAAATATAGAAAAGAAATGAATTTATTTGTATTCAAAATGCATAATGAATAGTATGCATTAGGTATTAAATAAAAGTAATTATTCTCTTCTCCTGTTTCCCTTATTCCTCTGTCCCAATTATTCTTGAGAAGTGGTTTCTTTATAAATATGTCATTTTTAGAGGGTAAAAGAAAGAGAACTTCAAATGTTTGTCACAGTTAACCTACTGGAATTTTTCTTACCTGACAGGAAGATATCTGACTTAAATATATATTGTTATTATACATAACCATCTCTGGTCCACACAGTTCCTTCTCTTGTTTGCTTGCCTATTCTCTCTCTCTCTCTCTCTCTCTCTCTCTCTCTCTCTCTCTCTCTCTCTCTCTCTCTCTTTCTCCTTTCATTTGCATTCTGCATTCCCATCCCATATTCTCAACCTAGGCAATGATGCTAAAATATTTAATTATATTGTTTTGGACCTATATCTTCCTAAAATGTGTATATTGTTATATTTAATGGATGATTTATAATTAACTCACAAGTTTTTTTGCTATACATGTAAATCTCTCTTCCCCTTTTCCTCAGCTGTATATTAACATTCTGGCATGCTGCTACATGCACATCATTGCCACTTCCAAATACTGCATTGTCTCCATTTATTTGTTTTTCAACTACCACATCTTACTTATCTACTTTCTGTAAATAATCATTTGCATTATTAGACCAAGTGGCAAAGCAGAATCTGTTCTACTTAAGGGCCTAGTTATAGTCATAAAATAAAATGCATCCCTTAGGGAAGTCTCGAACAATTGTGTTTATTATAAATTTTTTTTTTGGCTGAGTTTGGTTTGAGATACTTTTTAACCATTTCAAACACCTGGTCTTCCATCTTAAATAAAAAGGGGAGTAATTTGTTTCTCATATTGACAAGAATCTTATAGTCAGGTGTCTATGTGTACTAGCACTCAAATCACTTTTCAAAAGGACAAATGGATCTGGAGAAGCTTTCTCCTGCTGTGAAGGACAAAAACTCAAGATACTGTACTTGGACAAAAGTGCATTGCTCTGCCAGTCTCCAAAATATCACTTCATGGGTAGCCTGCTGGGCTCTGCTCAGAGCCACGGTGACAAGACTGCTAATAAAAAATAATAAAGGTTAATGAAGGCATTGGGATATTTACTATCTTGAATAAAATAGTCTAGATTTTGCCTGAGTGGTTTGTTCAAGGCATAAGGCCTTGCCTTTGATTTTTAACATTGTATTATTCTATTCTGCAGGCTATGAATTTCAATGCTTTTGCTAAGATACAGTCTTATCATCTTTATTAGATATGCAATTAGATTATAAAAATGAATAAAGATATTATAGATGTTGGAATATGATGCCTGACACACATGAAAAATAAAATAATAAATCCTTCAGAGAACTCACTTTGCAATTCAGGAAATGAGAATCTTGAACATTAAACATATCTTTTGTTGCCCAGGGACAATTTACTTTAAAAAATAAATAAATCTAAAGGTTTGCCTGTGGCATTATGACATAGGAAAACTGACCTTTTTAAAGGAATATATCAGGTTTTAGTTTCACACTTCAGATTTAGGTTTAGGTACTACAATTTCATTAAAAAAAATTCTGCAGAACAACCAGCCTTCAGTCCAATGGCTGGATGTAAAATACCAGATGTATGCCAAGCTCCTTAACCAGGACCCCATCTTAAAGATTTTGGGTTAGCTAAGAGTGAGTACCTATGCCACTTAGCCCCCAACTGTGATTCTAGAAATATCAAATGTGTGAAGTATACACCATGGTTTAGTCCTGTGCTCAATTCCAGAAGAGGACTTTTTCAAGTTGAAAAAATACAGTTTCAAACATTATCTTTGCAGTGACAAAGCCTGGAGCTGTCAATAATGAGCTCCAACAGCTTAGATTTGATCTCAAATTAGCACTAAATATGATGCCTTCTTTATTATAAATGCTAGCCATTCCTGCATTCCCTATTCCATCCTGCCAGAGTAAAATCTAAACAAATTCTTATGAAAAAATTAACCCCTTATACATTTTTATCACTGAGTAACCTATAGCTAATATTTGGTAAATCCACTCTCCATCTTCTAATCCTAATATAGATGATGTACTGAAAACATAATTCCAACCTGACCACATCTAGTTCTGTGCCCTTGATCAAGCTAATAACATCTCTAACTTTCCTCTGTTTCACTTTTAAAATGTTACTTAAATATTACTGATAGAAAGAAGTACTTGTACTACTAGTGGAAGTAGTAATGAAGGGAATATCTATCTGACAGAGTTAAATAAAATAAAATGGCATTTTTTTTGCATTTTATGTGCTCAATAAGAGTTTGTTATTTTTCTGGCTCTGCCAGTGTTGCTCAGTGGTTGAGCATCAATCCATACACTAAGAGGTCCCAGGTTCAATTCCCAGTCAGAGCATATGCACAAGTTGTGGGCTCAGTCTCTAGTAGGGGGAATGCAGGAGACACCCAATAGATGTTTCTTTCTCATCAATGTTATATCACTCTTTGAAAATTAATAATATATCTATATCTATCTATATCTATATCTATATGTATATATTATCATTTATATCTATCTATCTTAGTTACTTTTCTGAAAAATATAAAGAATTTTTCACACATTGCATTTTTGGGGTTGACAATTTTGACTGACAATCTCCCAAGAGAAGAATATATTTCTTTCACAAAGAAAATGTGCATTAGATGACCTAATAATGAAATGTGTGCTGTTTTAACATTGAGTTATAAGAAACAGTTGGGCAGATAAAAGGGCAGAGCTGTTTGTAAGATTAGGCATTTACCATCTTCCCATACAAATAATATCAAACTAGATAGCAAGCTTTTAACTTAATTTGCAATCCAACTTTACTTTTTTCCCCTATATTTTATTTTACTCTGTGTTTTATGTAAATATTTTCCACTTATATTAAAAGGTGATGTTACCACATTTAGTTTTCTGTCTCTAAAAACAACAATCAAAGTGAAACTAAAATGCTGCTGCTGTTAAAGCATGCAATTGTGATACAGAATGCAGTACTAAATTTCATCTACAAGTGCCTGAAAATCAGCATTTCACGCCCATCACAATGTTAGATTGGTTTCATTATTTGTAGTTAGAAGAGCAATTATTTGCCTATTTTAACGATAATGTACATGCTGCATTACATCCTTTGTTAATGTGAGAAAAGTATGCCATAACTGGTTTGACTCAGTGGATAGTGTCAGCCTGCAGACTGAAGGGCTCCAGGTTTGATTCTGGTCAAGGGTATGTACCTTGGTTGTGGGCACATCCCCAGTAGGAGTTGTGTAGTAGGCAGCTGATCGATGTTTCTTTCTCATCAATGTTTTTAACTCTCTATTCCTCTCCCTTCCTCTCTGTAAAAAATCAATAAAATATATTTTCTTTAAAAAATGTGAGGAAAGTAAAATTCATAGTGTGTACATTCTTGAATCTTAAAATGAATAAAATACTCTGATTTTTCATACAACACTTAAAAATGAAAGCCAAAAAGAGAAACCACCTAAAAATTCTATGAAGACTAAGAAGTCAGCATAAAAACTCTATTATAAAATGTGTTCTAATCATTCATTCATCAAATATTCATTAATAGCCTACACACTATATTTTATAGGTTCCAGAAATACTATATGAAATTTTGTAGATTGTTTCTGTTATCATGAAGTTTGGACAATCTTTCAGGGATGGGAGTATTAGCAAAATACTTTTCTGATAAGAAAATAAGCAAATAAAATTTCAAATATTTTAAGTACTCTAAGGACAATTAAAAAATTAAAATTGTATGCATTTCTGCTTTCCATGTGAAAAGCACTATGTTTCACACCACCTTTTCAAGGCTATTTGTATAGCAAACAACATTAGAAGACAGCTATTGTATATCTCTATAAGTGTCAATAGTATCAATCTGATCATCTTGAAAATGAGATTGTGAGATAGGAGGCCAAAAAATATAAATTAATATAAAGATTATGTTCCATAATTTTCTAGATTTGTGAAAACTCATCAAAACATATAACAAATATTCTCACAAATGTGAAACAATCAGCTCCTTCTATATTGTCAGTGGCAAAAGTTTATAGTTTATATTTGTTGTTGTTGTTAATCCTCACCCAAGGATATTTTTTCCATTGACTTTTTTGAGAAAGTGGAAGGGAGGGAAAGGTGGAGGGAGAGAAAGAGAGAAACATGGATGCAAGGGAGACATGTTGCTTGGTTGACTCCTGTACAAGCCCCTGACTGGGGTAGGGATTGAGCCAGCAACCCAGGTGCATGCCCTTGACTGACAATCAAACCGAAACCCTTTTGTACATGGGGCAAAAAGTTCTAACAACTGAATCACACTGGCCAGGACTATAGTTTTGTATAAGACTGAACATAATCTTACCTTATGATCCATCATTTTTACTCCTAGATATTTCCCCAAATAAATTAAATCTTTTGAAAACAAAATGCATGTGCATAAATGTCCATAGTAGATTTATTCATCATAGTACAAAGACAGCCCTGGCTGGTTTGGCTCAGCGGATAGAGTGTCAGCCTGTGGACTGAAGGGTCCCAGGTTTGATTTTGGTCAAGGGCACATGCCCGGTTTCTGGTGCGATCCCCAGTAGGGGGCATGCAGGAGGCAGCCAATCTTTGATTCTCTCTCATCATTGATGTTTCTCTCCCTCTTCCATTCTCTGAAATCAATAAAGATATATTTTAAAAATAGTCAAAATACAGAAAGTATCTAATTGTTTTAGGTGTCTATCAATAAGGAAATAAGTTAAAAACAAACAAAATGCTGATATATTTAAACAGAACAATAAAAGGAAACAAATTTCATGCAATAACATGGATGCATCTCAGGAGCATTATGCTGAGCAAAAGAAACCAAATACAAAGTAGGAATATTATATGAAGTTCTAGAATAGGTAAAACTAATTCAGACTGTAAAAAAAAAAATCAGAACATTGTTTCTGCCACTCAAGAACTCATCAAGTTTTCTATTTAGGTGTGAAAGAGGCAAAAAGAGAAGCTGGATGCTTTGCCTCCATTTCTGAAAAAACAAAACAAACAACAACAAAAACCCGACCACAACAAAATACTAGGTAGTTGAAAAAGCAACACTATTTCTTAATATCAGTGTCTTAGGAGATAGAGTCTTTGAATGAGAGGTAATGAACACTAAAATTGATATTTTCAATAATGTATATTTAAAGTGCAAAGTTGAAATTTATGTGGCCATTTTATCTTTAAAAAATGTCAAGTATATAATTTTAAATTATAACTAACATGTGAAGACCTTCACATTATCATTTCTCCTTTTCTGGAAAAATCTCCTTTCAGAAAAGCACTAAATGACCTTGCAAACTGAATTCTCTAAACCTAGCAGGCTTGTTTAGATATATTGAAATCTTCACTTCTTATACCGTTACTGTCTTCTATCCACAATATCTGTTTTTCCTTTTCCCTCCTAATTAATTACTACTCCTCTATCTTCTCTAACTCACATGGGTGGCTAGTAATTATAACCACTGTAGTTCTAAATCATATTGTTAATAGCTTTGTTAGAGTCATATAAGCATATAAATATACAAAATTTCTATGCACTACATTCCTTGAAAAATGGTACTACGTTCTCTTCTCCTTTCCATCCCCCATGCCCAGCACAGAGCGAACAGATATTTGTTAAAATGAATGACTCCATGAATACATTTTTGAAGGTCTATTGGAGATCTTTTGACTTAGATATTTTTATCTTAATGGCAAAATCAAAATTGATTTTTTAGGCCTTGGCAGAGTAGCTCAGTTTGTTAGAGTGTCTTCCCCACATGCCAAGATTCTGCGTTCGATCCCCAGTCAGGGCACATGCAAGAATCAACCAATGATTGCATAAATAAGTGAAACAATGAATCACTGTTTCTCTCTCTCTCTTCCTCTCTCCCTCCCTCCCTCCCTCCCTCCCTCCCTCCCACCCTTCCTCCCTCCCTCCCTCCTTCCCTTCCTTCCTCCCTTCCTCCCTTCCTTCCTTCCTTCCTTCCTCCCTCCCTCCCTCCTTCCCTTCCTTCCTCCCTTCCTGCCTTCATTCCTTCCTTCCTTCCTTCCCTCCCTCCCTCCCTTCCTCCCTTCCTTCCTTCCTTCCTTCCTTCCTTCCTTCCTTCCTCCCTCCCTCCCTCCTTCCCTTCCTTCCTCCCTTCCTGCCTTCCTTCCTTCCTTCCTTCCTTCCCTCCCTCCCTCCCTCCCTCCCTCCCTCCTTTTTCCTTTCTTCCTTCCTTCCTTCCTTCCTTCCTTCCTTCCTTCCCTCCCTCCCTCCCTCCCTCCTTCCTTCCCTCCTTCCTTTCTTCCTTCCTTCCTTCCTTCCTTCCTTCCTTCCTTCCTTCCTTCCTTTCTATCCAGCAAGGAAAAAAAATAATTTTTAAATTTTGATACACCATACCTTATTACACATTCTAGACTCCCCTTAATATTATCTAGTGCCTCCTTTAGTGGCTAAACTGATGACATGATCCTGTAGCTTTGGGGCACTAGTCTCCTGGGCCTTCTCAGGTTAGGACTATTGGCACTGGTTTATTTAGCATTCAAATTGAGCAAGGGAGTCCCAGAAGGCATCTAAGCGGATTATTCTAATAACAAACATATTTTTCTTGTTCCAATTATGCAGTCACCGCCATGGACTTCATCTTATTTTCACTAATTGGTTCAATATGAATGTACTCGTTAATATTAAAAATAAAACCAATGTTTTCTAAGCACATGCATTTGAATTAGACTATGTTAAGTATGGATTCTGTTCTCATTATTTGCTAACTTTGGGAAACTTACTTAACTCTCACGCCTTAGCGTCATTTCTGTAAAGAACCAATAATACCTACCCTGCAGTTCTATGGAAGGATTAGAGGTAATAGAAAATGACTTGCAAAATTCCTTGGTACATAACAATGCACAAAAATAGTAACTATTCTCACAAAAGCCAATTTTTCTATATGGCTTTTGCTTACATATCTGGTGAATAAGAAATATGGGAAAGAAGAGAATTGAGAAGTTAAAAACTGCAATCACATTAGCAGTTTATACAAGAAACACTTTAGCTATGTAACAATGCCATTTGACCAGTTCAGACAGATCTTTTTTGTTATTGCTCTTTACCTATTTGTTCTGCTTGTCAATCCCTGCTAACCTATAGGATAGTTCTCTAAAGACTTGCATTTGGTTATATTGCAAACAGATTGGTATGTAAAAATATTTAGTGAGTAGTTTAGAAGATGGGTAGGTTTCCCTTTTAAATTCACCCTAATTACTAGTAAGTGGAATTAAGTTCTATGATTACTCACTCATTTCACTTTTATAAAAGACAAAACAGTTTCCCTATTTATTAAATATTGTATTTAAGCAGATATATTATATTGTATAATATTATATTAAAAGATGTATCATTGTCTTGTATCCTATCTAATAAAAGAGTAATATGCAAATTGACCATACCTCTGATCAAGCAATACCTACAAGCCACGCCGACAAGCCAATGAGCAGCAAATAAACCCCAACCTTGGGAGGGCTGCACATGGATTAGTGAGGGAGGAGAGAGACACTTGCCAAGCCAGATCAGCTGAATCAACACTGGTGAGCAATGGGGTGACAATTGTTTCAGCCAGATCACCCTCATACCCTGTAATACACATGGAAAAGAGAATTTCACTTGCATTCTTCCACTTGATCAATAACATTAGGGTTTGTTCTGCAGGAAGGAAAGGAAATATTGTACATAGTCCTTACGGAGGACAAACAAGACAATCACTTAGTGTTAATGTGAGTGGTGTCACCTCAAGTAAGCAAAATAAAAAAATTGAGTTCAGTGAAAAAGCTTCAGTCCATTACCAAAGAGACAATGAAGTTGGGAAGACAAATTTCACCTAGGAGTTAAGCAGGAGAGGTACAAGTAGCTACCGCTTAGAGTCAAAATTTCAAAAACAGGAGAAGCATCCAAGCAAAAAATGCTGAGGTCCCTGTCCCTGGCCATCTGGTATTGCCCTGCGGCATCTAAGTGAAAAAAGAGCACCTGACTCTTGGCATTTTATACAGAGAAGACATGCAGCAAATATCGCAGATGATGTACACTGACAAACAGTACTGGAGAAAGGAGGGCAGGGGTCAAAATAGTATGAATTATTAAATAATTCATAAGACAAATCTCTAAGAAAAAAAGAAAAAAGCAGCCAAATTTGTGACATCATAAAAGTTATGTATTTATTGTAATATGGAGATTTGAAGACAGTGGTAGTGAGAGAAATGTTTAGAAGAGAAAAACCTTAGCATTCTCTTCCTTATACAATTGTTTCAGACTGCAAGGTTTGGTTATTAATACAGCATACACATATGGAGTTGAAGAGATTTATACACACCCCAGAGGAATTGTATAAGTTGTTCTCTGTCTTTCTAATACAGTTGCAAACCCTGCAGCAGCTCAGTGCAGTGCATGTTAATGAATTTGGGATATTCTTCAGGAAGTCATCAGAAAAGGGTTGGCAATGAGTTCTGATTACTGTAATCTGAGAATCTCCAGTGGAAAGCATAACAATTTAGACTTCGGGAAGCTAACGAATCTCTCCAGACCAGGAGAAACTTGATAGTCTAACACAAGGAAAATAATAACAATATGTTTTGTGATTTAGTTTCTTTGTGTTATGCTTTGGGGGGTTAGATATTTCAGAGGGGACTTTTTAAAGATAAAAATTGAAAATAAGGCAGCTTTTTTTAATAGAAAAAAAAGCTTTTACAATGTTTTGTGAAAATATAAATAGTATTAAATAGGTACATAAATTTTGCTAAAATATATCATAATTTCACTATCATTGAGTATCAAAATTAAATGAGTCAAAACACTGCAAATATTTCAATACATTTTAAAACCTGATTTTGTACTATAATTTACATATGTTAGATTTTAACTCAATTTCACTCTGAGTATGTCTTTTTACCCTTCCTATTATATTTAGAGTTGAAAAACTATAACAGTAAAGGATTTTAGCTGATAGCTGTCATTTTAGCTGCAATCCAAAGTCTGAAGTTTAGTCCGATTAGGGAAATGTTCTATAGACTCAGTAGAAAGCAAGCTCCTGATTCCACCATTAAAGCCAAAGAAGTGTTATTTGTCTTGCCCTGTCTGAGACAGGAAAAAGGCTTGAGACCTACTCTAAGGAAAAACCGTGCTCCTCCCTGGAATTTCAGATCTAGTAAGAGTTATGGGAAAACACAGGAAGAGTTGAACAAGCATTCACAGAAAAGGTATCAAGAATCTATCTATAGGGTGAGTGGCAAAAATTCAGCAAAGGTACCATGCTGTGAGTTGACTCCCTACTCATAATCTGCTCCTCTTGTCTGATATTCCTCAATTTCCACCTCTGCTCTGAGCTGGGCTCTTTTCCCAAATTTTCCCATAGATTCTATGAGATACTCAATATCCTTATCATTTTTAAATTTTTGCTCAAAACATTTTATCAATACGGTCTATCTTCAGTTCTACTTGGCTGTTCCCACACACCCTTTCAGTGTTAGATGGAGTGGATTGAGTGAGGATGAGAAGAGAAATAGTGAGAAACATTTTATACACTACTCTCCTCTGGTTCCATTTAATTGGCCCAGAGGCGGACATCTGACCCAGAAGGAACAATCTTCCTGAGATTTCTCAAACAGGATGTTTGTAGGAAATGTAGACCTTCTTTAACAGTGGTACTATGAGATTGCAAAATGTAAGAGTTGCAGGCAGCCATATCTACCCCAAGCAAACTATCCTGAGAAACATAAAGGAATCACATATCACAAGCAATTCCATGAAGCAGGGGTTAGGTATGTTCTAGAAATACCCTAACCTTTGGTTTAATTCTCTAAATCCCAGTTAAAATCCTGCTATTCCTGTAGTTTCTTAATTGACAAACTATCCTTTTTTTCTGTCCAATTGAAGTAGAATTTCTCTCACTTTAAACCAGAGTGCACCCTCATATCTCCTCAAAAAAAATGGCTTTCTTTGGTTAAAACCTAGATTGTGGTTCAGGGAGCTCTGTCTATTTGGCCATACTTGTCCATGCTCAGGTGTCTGAAGCACTTTCAAAACTGAAACTCCCTAGACCTCCACTAACTATAATATTAAAACACTGGCCCAGAAAGTGTGATATAAGCATCTAAAGATCTTATTAGCAATTCTTTATCACCACCCACTATACTCAATTTATTTTCCCATTTTTATTCCTTTCTTAACCTCATCTTCCTTTGATTTTTGTTTTCTTTCTTTCAACAGTAAACTCTTTCTATGGCTCGTCCTCCACATGTTAAAATCCTCTCAGTGAAGGCCACTCAGTTTTTATTTCATCATTTTTCCATTAATCTCTGACCCCATCACCAGGAAGAAGGCTCTCTCTCCTTTGAACTCTTCTAGCACTTACCCACTGCTCTTTCTTTGCACTTATCAATTCCCGCCAGTTCTATTTTTATTTAAATACTGCTTAGATTAATTCATGAATATTTTAAATAAAGCAATGCAAAAATAAATTGAACCTACTGACCACAGTACACATTGCTCCTAATATGTATTCTATTAACATTTTGACTGATTGGTGAAATATTTATAGAAAATTGTAGAAAGAATATGAAATTGTTATTTGAGCCATAGTTTAAGATTTCATCTTTGTATTAAAGTAAACTGCATCAGAGAGCTATGTGCTTAGATGGGACTCATGGAGATTTTTAAATTTTATTTTTTTACTGTATAGCTTGAAAACCTATCATATTCAAATAATATAAAGACACAGCCAGGATACTCCCAAGTAAGCAGCGGGGAGAACGTGATCACCTCTAAAGGGTGGAAATGGTGGGTGGAGAGGAAAGAAAAGGGAAAATGCCCATTTTTTATATATTTGTTTTATTTTTTTATTCTTATTTTTAAGAAAAAGATTTCCAAAACTAAGAAACAGCTCTGGGAAACTGATTTCATTTAATGCAAGGGTATTAGTATTTGCTGTCCTTTTTATAATGATCTATACGTGAAATTTTTCTTCTTCACTTTTGACTTTTAACTGAAAAGATACATGTAATGTTTTATTGAAATATATCTTGAGGAGAAATCAGCCAAAGGACTTGTATGCATGCATATAAGCCTAACCAATGGACACAGGCAACAGGGGTGTGAGGGCATGAAGGGGGCAGCTTGGAGGGTAATGGGAGAATAAGAACACATATGTAGCATTGTAATCACTAAAGAATTAAAATAAATAAATAAATAAAGTTCATTTGAGATCACTAAAAAAATAAATATATCTTGTGATGGCTGAATATATGTGAGAAGAAAAGGTGGTATATTGTATGAAGACATGAAGGTAATTGGGTGGGAAAGAGAAATATGGGGAATGAGGACAGAAACAGCATTATGTTCATCTTATATAGATTCTGATTGTCAAAATATTATTTTGAGACCTACTCATTGACTTCACTTTGTCTATGACTATGTTTGGGTGGGTTAGAATAAAGTTATATTTAAAGAAGGTACAGCCCTGACAAACTTACTCTGAATTTTTACAGTTCATGGAGATTATGATAGTTGAAGCCATTCTGAAACTGATTTTCTTTTTGAGTCTTTACAAAGAGACTCTAGTCTCTTTTTTATATATAAGGTCTGTGTGGGCATTGCCTTGTTCACTGTAAAGTCCCCAGCGCCTATGGGGACAGTGTCCCAATGAACATCTATAAAATCAATGTTTCTTTCTTAGTGACTGACAGCTCCTGCCAAATTGTGATAAGCATTAAGTATCTCATGACTTTCATTTGCTATATCACCTGATCCTTGGCTTTCTCCACCTGAGTTTCCCATCATTGAGAGTTCTTCACATCTCTCATTTTGAACACATTTTCTTACTGTTCTTATATATTTAAATAAATAAGTAAGTAATAAATAAATACACATTTATGTGCATATATATTAATCTTAGATAATTTTAGGTTTACTATTAGGTATAATTAATTCAATCAGATTTATGCATCTATGTAATTAATAAGGAGAATACTGCACTTCTAAATTTTATTAAATACTAGAGGCCGGATGCATGAAATTCATGTGAGAGTAGGCCTTTGCAGCCACAGCAGCTGCCTTGATCTTTCCCTTGCAGCCACAGCAGTTCCTCGATCCTGTGGCTGCAGCCCCAGCTTCATGTGGAAGTTCATCCAGAAGGATGTCCATTCAGTCAATTTGCATATTATGTTTTAATTATTACAGATGCTGGCTTCAATTTCCAGGGCAAAAACGATTTGATAAATTTTAAAGCAAACAAAAGACCCCAAAAGAGCTGATTCTTCAAAATAGAATAGCATTGTTGGAAGAGTAATGCAGTATTAACAGTTGTGTGATATATTTAGAAAACTGTTGCAATAATTTAATGTTTCCAGTAAGTTAATCTCCATCTAAAATCACTGAGGGAATTAACTATATACAGAGTTTGGAGATGACTACTGGCTGTTATTAAGGTAATAATTGCCTAACATATCATACATATTATTATTCAACATATGTATACACACATGCATATATATGTACATATGTATGTTCTAAATATTAAGCATATGTGTATAGAATTGGCATAAAAACAGCAGAAATTTCTTGAGAAAGAATGAATAATTGCAGCATAGTAAAACTGCCACAGTGGTTTTACAAACTTGTCACTGATTGATTGTTAGATTAATTACATTTAAACAACTCAGTGTAACTTTATAAGTAAGAGATTCTTATTTTACTGACAAATATTCTGATTTGGTAGATCCAGGGTGAGAAACATTAACATTTTTTTAAATTATTTTATTGAGGTTATCTAGGTGATTATGGTTAGCACTCTAATTCATGAAGCATAGAAAAGCATTATTAGAGCTGGGCAAAACCAGGTTGAACCTTAATGGTCTGTCACATTTCAAATCTATTCTCCACTTTGAAGGTTGAGAGAGAAATTTTGTTAGGTGCAAAGTGGCCAGGACCTAAAAAAAAATTGGCTCTTGCAATAAAAAGCATCAAAATGCCAATTTACTAATTGTCAGTGAAAAGTATAAATATCATTGGTATGATAATACTTGTCATAATAAGACATATGGGAAACCAATAAACATCTGAAAGTTTGGGGTACTATGAAATCAGGTACTATGAGATCATTTGAATTTAAGTGTTATTACTGGCAAATGCAGGTATCTCACATTTAGGATAGTTTTGCTAATGGGACTGGGAAAATTCAAAATTTATTTACTAATGCCTCCCTCTCTCCAGGCAGGGTTTATCTGGTCATTGGTAACATCTGCTATATAATTTTCTCTTCATTCTTTGCATCCTTAAATTATGATCCAATCTTAAAATTGACACATACTTTCTTCAGATTTTCTAATGCATTCACTTAGGACACATTCAAGCCAAAAGGCATTGGAGTTAGAGTGTTTCTTTCAATTGAATTCAATTATCTAAGCTCTAGTCCATTATATCTTGAGTTTATAATTTAATTTTAGGAGAAAATCTGATTTTTCTACGTCTTTTATACAAACTTCAAAATAGCACTCAAGTCATGACATACAGGCCTGTGGAAACATGGGTAGTTTTTTTATATTCTGTCAAATGTGTGTGTGTGTGTGTGTGTGTGTGTGTGTGTGTGTCCATATTTATCTTTTATGTGGACAAGGATTCCAAGCATTGTAAAGCAGATACATTTAAGGAAAGAAGGATCTGCACCAAGAATCAGAGGAACTGATTTATCCACGTAGTTAGACATAAATATACAGACATTGTAGGATGATAAATAAGACCAAGTTTCAAGAAATGAATCAGTTTCAAAACAATTTACCTCCATCATTGGGAGATAAACACTAATTAAAATGAGATGACAATGAGGATATGTGGACAGAAAGGGAAGTGCTAGTGAAAGATGGGGAGATGCGAAAGGGGTGAAAAGCAGGAAATTGTACTGTGTAGAAAGCCCCTATTTCCCAGTGGTTATTAAGTGTCAGAAGGACTGCCACTGAATATAGGATCCCTTCAGATGCAAAGGCACTAAGATAGAAATAGAGTGAATGCAATTCTGGCAAAATTGTTTCTCACTTGCTATAAGAGACCAAATGCATAATGACTGAGAAAGTATTGTTCTTACCAGATTTCATTTAGTTCTAGCAATCTGGGGCTTTGTGGTAGCAAAAATTTTAGATCAAAGTGCATGCTCCAATTTAAAAATTCAACAAAATATGTATTTCACGCATATGATCTTTACAATGTAAAGTCTGCCAACATACCTCTTTGTCTTTTTTCCCAGTGATTCTAAATCACTGTATTTCCTATCAGAGGATGAAGTAAATCCAGTTCATTGAGTGTGGATTATCAGAACATGGATTTTCTGTCAGTGAATATGATTGTTTTGGCAGTGCAATTCCTCCTCCTCTTTATCCAGTGACAGAGACTATGGACTATCCCCTATTCTCTGTTTCTTCT
This sequence comes from Antrozous pallidus, assembly GCA_027563665.1. Lineage (NCBI taxonomy): Eukaryota > Metazoa > Chordata > Mammalia > Chiroptera > Vespertilionidae > Antrozous > Antrozous pallidus. The sequence goes on from CM050514.1 coordinate 37,331,263, forward strand.
TCTCCCTTTTGAAAATAAAATACCCTAAGTGTTAGATGAGAACATACTCTCAGATACACTTTCCAGCTTCCCTAGAGGGAAGATATGGCCACAAGATACTAATAGAAATATTTGTCACTTCCAGGTCATCTACTTAAAGATGCTTGCTCTGGATTTTCTCTGCTTCTCTTCCTGTTGGTTGAGAAATCGTGACAATAGAAACGAACTTGAGAGCCTGTGATAATTATGACAGAGCTGCTGCATTATCCCTGGTTCACCACTCCCTCCGTGACTATTATATGAGATAAAACAAAATTTTACTTAGCTACAAATAAAATAACATAATTGTTTAATTTAAAATGTTTATTTTAATTACCTCCAAGACTCAGTTTCCCAAAGTAGCAGCAATTCAGAAACTGCAGAATCTGCCCAATTCCTTGAAATACATCAGACTTTGTGGGAACTTAGCCCAAATGGGACATTTTGCTTTCAAGTACCAAATCAATATAATGGGTATGAGAGGTATCAGGATGATCATTTAGTAAGTTATATATATAATCATTGGGTATATACCTAAAATTAATGTAATGAATACAGATTCAACTTTATATGAAAAATAAAGAATAAGAATAAAAAAATAAAAACCTTTATTAAAAAAATATATCAGATTTTATGTTGACCCTCATTTTTGTATCTAAATTTATAGGTCATTAGAGTTAATATATTTGAGAAAAAGGAGTAACTTTCATCTTTTTGGTAAGAGTATAAATTGTGATACCTCATATCTGTAAAAGTTAAAAACATATGAACATTTTTGTTCCAGAAATTCTGATCCTAGCATTTAATATACAAATACATGCTCATTAATACACACACACACACACACACATACACATTAGTGTATAAAATTTGAAACACACACACATATATATAGATTTATTTATATTTCTGTGTTGCTCAGAATGGAAAATTAACTAAAACCAATAACAAACTGGAAACACCCATTTTTGCCCTTCATAAAATAATTGCTTAAATTACAGTACATTGAGACAATATTTAAGGCTATTATTTAAAAATTAAAATAGGAGAACCAATATGGTGGTATAGGCAAATGCCTGTACTCACTGCCTCACACAACCACATCAAAATTACAACTAAAATACAGAACTGCTGGAAATCTGGCTGAATGGAAGTCTTATAAGTAGAGAAGTAAAGAAAAAAGCACCCTGAGACTGGTAGGTGGTGCAGAGGAACAGAATGGGCTGGTCTGGCACCCACATGTGCTGCTTTTTTAATTGGAAGGAAGAGCATGTCTGCAGAGGCCACCTGAAGGAGCAAGCGGTCCCAACCCCACATCAGACCTCCAGCCCAGGGTCCCAGAGCTGGGAAAAGAAGTCCTTAAGGGCTATAAGAATTAAGGTCTGTAAAAAACCAGTGAAGATTTGGGTTCAGTGACACAGAGGCTGATGGAGACCCAGCTGCTCCTCTTAAAAGGCAGGAACCACAAACTGAACTTACAAGCTTCTGCTTCCTCTGAGCTCTAGTGCTGGGAGAGGCTCTTGGGGACCCAGACACATACAAGGAGAAACTGGACCATCTGGCATCAGGGCAGGAACTTGGGGGCAGCTTTTATCCAGCTGGAGGTGTCCTCAATGGTCATTGTTCCTGTGCTGGGACCTCACTGGTCTCAGGACTGACTGGCAGCCATTTCTGTTTGCTTCACCATGGTGATTCCCTGAGAACTGCCTCGTCCAATTTACAACTCCACCCAAGCTGTGTGCAGCAGCTTTTACATACAAATGACCTGTCCTTGCTCAGGCTAAAAACTGTCAAATAAGCTGCAGCTGGGTTATGGAGCCTCAAACCTATCAATAAAAGGCCCAAGGACCAACACCAGCACCAGTCTGCCTTGCTTCACAGTTGGGCCTTCTCTGGGTACCTGCATACTGAATACAAAGAGAAGGAATCTGCAGATCTCTCTGTAGTTCCTGCTGGGTAGTCCCAGGCAGTAACTGACTTTACACCTCTCTGGATACCCAAGAGCAAGTGTACCCAGTGGTCAGTGTCAGATTACATATCAGATTACCAGATCACAACTGTACACATCCATAAACAACACACTCAACGGACAGACTCAGTGAGCACCAAAGCCCCACTGAAGCAAGTCCTGCTTTCAGCTTCACAGTTAAACTGAGTGATTCTTTAGCATTTGAGATACAATATGATTATAAATTGATGTAAGATAGCTTCATCTCTGGGAAAGTGCAAGGGTGTCTCCTGCACAGCAGCTCTCCCACTGTAGTCTCAGATGGTCCCCACAGCCAATTGACTTGGAGGTCAATTCCTCCCTGTGACACCAACAGCAATCATGGCTCAATTACAAGACTGTACACACAGACCACCAAACGGTACACCTAGTGTGTCCATCTCAGGTGATTGGGGAGGCTGAGCCACTGGGCCCTATAGGACATCTACTACACAAGGCCACTCTATGAACACAAGGAGATTTAGCAGCTACCAATACATAGAAACAAACACAGAGAAGCAACCAAAATGCAAACATAAAGAAACATGTCACAAATAAATGGAAGAAAGCAAACTACTGGATATAGAGTTCAAAACCAGTTATAATATTACTCAAGAATCTTCTAGAAATCTTCAAGGGACTTAGACTTTCAAGGATCTTAGTGAGAATGTATTTAAAAAAGGGAAAAGAACCAGTCAGAAATTAAGCATACACTGACTGAAATAAAGAATAATATACAGGGATTCAACAGTAGATACGAGGACCAAGAATCAAATCAATTATCTTTAATACATTTTATAGCCATTCTGAATGATAACCAATGTTTTAGATGAAGATCATAATTAAAATATAAATCTTAACACACATTTGTCATAGAAAAGTATGAGTAATATTAAAATTTCCTAGGTAGTTCTACTCTGCATATAGAATTTGTTGTGTTATATGAACAATGAAATATACTAAAATTGATGGCACAATCCTTTTGTTAGGACAGTTATGAGATGAAAAGACAAAATCTACAAGCAAAACTTATTAAAAAGCAATATATCTCTAACAATAAAAATATGAAATTTATCTCTCTAATTACATATGTCTCTAGTGTTGTAAGTATTAAATCATATTTTTAAACATACTTGTAGTTTTTTGATGGCCTATATTTTATGAGTTCTAGAAATGTTACTATAAATTCAAAAATATTTACGCATTAATTTTCATATTTAAATTACAAATATGAAATTTGGTACAACTGAAGTTTCAGCTTCACAGTTAAACTGAGTGATTCTTAAGCATTTGAGATACAATGTGATTATAAATTGATGTAAGATAGCTTCACCTCTGGGAAAGTGCAATAATACTATCATAGAAATTGGCCTTCTGGAAATACTATAAAAGAAAAAATAGTCTCTCTTTTAAGCCATTAAAAAGTGATAACATTAAGCTTCTTTCTAATTTTACCATACACATAATAAAGATTTTTTCATAGAGAAATATAACTTAATAAATTGAAAATATTATATAAAGTATTATTAAATTTTATATAAGTTTTATATATTTGTAAAAGAATATTGACTAAGTTGTATAAGTCTCAAGTGATATGGTAATGACTAGAAACAAAGACGAAAAACAAATAATTTGATAATTTAGTGGCAAATCACTATTTTGCCATGATTCTTTCAAACACATTAGGAATACATTGTCATATTTCATGTTCAATAGAACTTAGTTTTTAAAACATAAACATATTTTATAGTGTCCTATGATTACAAAAGGCACATCAGACACAAATTAGAATAAATCAGAAAATGAAAATCTTTTGTGGTTCTAATCTCTAGGAAGGAAAATCTTTTGTAATACGTACTTAAAACTTGTGAGGCCAAAATAGGGTATTCGGGTCCTAGTTTTTTATCTCCCAAACTGAAAAATAAGTTTGCAGACAAAAACAGTTGGCAGAAGCAATGTTTACTGAGAGAAACCAGTCCTTGTGCAACTAGAGTTCCACAAGCAGTCGAGTGGCCCCAAGCTCTGTTCCAATGTTGCAGTGGGTGTAGTTCAGGACCCAAGCTCATTAAAGTCCATTAGTCCATATGTGGAGGTCCACCTGGCTGGTCATAAGCCACGTGGTCACAGGGGAGTGCATCCCTCCCACCCCGCTTACCCTACAGGAGTCAGGAACCCATTTGGCCAGAGAGAGGAAGAAAGAGAGCATGTGTTTCTTTGTACAGGGATAGATACATGCCTTGCTAGCTCCTGATTGGTCCTTTCAAAGAATTCTGTCTTACTAACATCCTTGGGGTTGGTTATACTACTACACCTCACTGCCTTGTGATTGGTTATCTGCAAGCTGCCTGTCTTAGCAACATCCATACATTTTAATATATTTTCTTTGATTTTAAAGAGGAAGGGAGAGAGAGTTAGAAACATCAATGATGAGAGAAAAAATCATTAATAGGCTGTCTCCTGCACGCCCCCTACTGGGGATTGAGCCCAACCCCAACCAGAGCATGTGCCGTTGACAGGAATAGAACCTGGGACCCTTCGGTCCATAGGCCAATGCTATATCCGCTGAACCAAACCAGCTGAACCAAACCAGCTAGGACCAGTTATACATTTTAAAGCTCAATTTCCTGCAAGTGCACCCTTCTTTCCCGGCCAGCTGGGTTGCCTTAGGAATTCCACCTAGTTGGATCTAGTCTTCCCCACCCAGCTGAGTCTATGTCTAGGTCACTTTGTGTCTGTGATTTTTCTCAGAACAGTGTGAGATCAGCAAGCCCTTGTGGTCCCATCCCTCTCTACCTGGCCCTCTTCTATCTCCACACTTGTTTTTACAGATTGCAGACATAAAATTTCTCAGCAGAGATGGAGTGATCATCAGTCATTACCATTTTTAAATAAAATCACAGGCTGTATAAGACCAATTTACTGAAGCATCTAAGATTCCTTTAAACTGTAGTGGAATAGGAAGTGTCCAGACCAGTGCTCATTAGTCAGTAAGATATGGTGTTATTGTGGTGCCAAAGAAAAATTTCACGTTGTAAAAGAAGCAAGGTATAGAGAAGAGAACCAAGATGGCGGCATAGGTAAAACACCTATCTTGCTGTCATACTCAACAATTTTAATACTACAACTTAACAAAAGAAAAAAACACCTTCCAGAATCACCAGAAAGCTTGCCGAGTAAAAATTCCACAAATAAAAGTGAAGATAAGACACTGTGACTAGGACGAGCAGCGGCTGACAGCATTGAAAGATTCCCGCGGAGAGAGGTTTGGAGCACGCGCCAGCAGAGAGGGCAGGTGGCTGAAAACCGGACACCTTTCTCGAACGGGGAGACAAAGTCGTCCCACTGGACTGATTCTCCAGCTTTTGGCGAAGTCCAGGTAACCCAGTATCATACAGGGTGAAAACTGGACAGTGGGAGGGCACGCCGAAACTCGAGTGCTGCAGGGCTCTCCCAGCTTGTGGAGAAGGCAGCTTTCGCACGAACAGCTCCGCTGCGTGACCACGCAGAGAGCGCTCTGCGACTTGCGTTCTCATTCAGAAAACCATCAGTCTGCTTTGTTTTACGACCCTGGGTGAGACATTGGGTGTGCAGACTCTTTTGGGGAGAGTCTGAATTCCCCGGCAGCCGGTGGAGTTCCACAATGGCTCTCTCTCAGAGGTGCTGGCAGCCATTACCCCCAGCACAGAGTCCCTGGGGCCGCATAGGGCGGAGCTAATGCTGTCTGCTTGGCCTGGAGACTCCGCCCATCCAACCTGAGCACAGCTGAATGTCACAGACAATTGGCCTGGAGGTCAACCCCTCCAAGAGCTAACAACGATTAACCTGAGCTTAACTTCAGCAAGACTGTGCAACCAATATCCACCTAAGGTAAATGGGGAGATTGAGCCACTGATCCCTAGTAGGAAGTCTACCACACAAAGCTAATTAACCAACTCAGGGAAGTAGCCACCATGCAGAGACATGGAAAGAAATCAGATGTGAAAGAAATGGAGGAAAAAAAACAACTGGACATGGAATTCAAAACCACGGTTATAGGGCTTCTCAAGAGGCTCCAACAAAAGGTCGAGGCCTATAAGGAAATAAGCGAGACCGCAAAGGAAATGAATGAGTCCTACAAGGAAATGAACAAGACCCTCAAGGATATGAACGAGACCTGCAAGGAAATGATCAAGACCGACGTGGAAATGAAGGAGACCCTCAAGGATATAAAGGAGACTCTCAAGGATATGAAAAAGGACCAACCAGAAATTAAGCATACACTGACTGAAATAAAAAATATTATACAAAGACCTAAAAGTGCTCTGGAGCACCCCAAGAACCAAGTTAAAGATGTGAAATACAAAGAGGTAAAATCCACTCAGCTGAAAAAGCGAGAAACCAAAAGAATCCAAAAAATTGAAGATAGTGTAAGGCCTCTGGGACAACCTCAAGCATACCAACATCTGAATTATAGGGTTGCCAGAAAAAGAGAGAGAGCAAGACAATGAAAACCTATTTGAAGAAATAGTGACCGAAAACTTCCCACACCTGGTGAAAGAAATTGACTTAGGAGTCCAAGAAGCGCAACGAACCCCAATATATAGGAACCCTAATAGGACCACACCAAGGCACATCATAATTAAAATGCCAAGAGCAAAAGACAAAGAGAGAATATTAAAAGCAGCAAGAGAAAAACAGATGGTTACCTATAAGGGAGCACCCATACGGTTATCAGCGGATTTCTCAACAGAAACGATGCAGGACAGACGGGAGTGGCAAGAAATATTCAAAGTGATGAACAGCAAGAATCTACAACCAAGATTACTCTATCCGGCAAAGCTATCATTCAGAATTGAAGGCCAGATAAAGTGCTCAGCAGATAAGAAAAAGCTAAAGGAGTTCATCACCACCAAACCAATACTATATGAAATGCTGAAAGATATTCTTTAAGAAGAGGAAGAAGAAAAAGATAAAAGTGTAAATTAGGAACAACAAATACACATCTATCAACAAATGAATCTAAAAATCAAGTGAATTAATAAGCTGATGAACAGGATAAACTAGTGAATGTAACAGAATCACGGACATAGAGAGGGAATGGACTGACAACTCCTGGGGAGAAAGGGAGTTGTCGAAGTGCAGCAAGAGACTGGACAAAAATCATGCAACTATGGGAGAGGACAGTGGAGGGGGGTGAGGGTGGAGGGTGGGATGGGTACCAGGTGGAGGGGAACTATAGGGGGGGAAAAAAGGGAACAATGTAATTAATAAACTGAACAATAAAGATAAAAAAGAAAATAAAAAGAAGCAAGGTATAATATGAGCCAATGAGTCACAATTTTTATACAGACAATTATAGGTTTTACACTTTATTATTGAAATCTTATTGTCTAGACAAATAATTACAAATATAGAGATAGATGTTTTCTTTTTTCTCTAGCCAAAATGAAGCAATAACTTATTTGTATGGCTATAGTTTGGAGGTGAACTTGCACAAGTTGCATGTTTGTTAGTAAGAAGCTCACATTTAGGTAAATCTCTAAAATCAAAATGAAGAAACTTGAGCCCACATTACACTTCAGAAAATAATCTGATAATCAGCAATCACTCATATCTTTTGAGCTTATAAGAGGAATGACACACATAAATTCAAATCTTCTCTGATACACACATAGTGTATGAATCAAACTGATGGGTTTTAGGCTAAAGAATAGAAATGGTGAATTAGTTTATGTACAAAGAATCATTTTAATATTTTGACTATCCATGCTATATAGTTATTACATACCATACTTTATTACTCATTTCCACTTAATTTTCTTTACAAAAATGTTCTTTTATATCTCATTTTATGATACTATCACTTTTGAATAATATTTTTACCGTTGAGTTTCAATCTTTTTAATGGATAAAAAGTATACATATATGAGAACATATTCAAATAATTAACAATGCATGTCATGCTCTTATAAATAATGCTATTATATTTTGAGAGAAATACACTGTTATTATTGGTTAATTTGTTAAGCAAAGTATAGTTGCCTTATATGATCCTGATCAGATAATATTGCCTAAAATTCTAAATACATGGCATTAGAAAGTAACTAATACACAGTATAAGTAAATGATTACATAAATATGCAGAAGTTTTAGAAACAATAAATCTAAATATATATGAAAATCTTTTATTCTCCCAGAGCTCCAAGTGTTCATAAGTTTTCAATGACAAAATAAGACCTAAGACCACCAAAGTTGTTTTTGAGGGTGAAGTTTGGGATGGTTTTCAAAGTGCTATTTTTTCCTTTAAGCTACAAAGGCCAGAAATATTTACAATAATCATTGGATCATAAAAACATGACTCAAAAGAGTATGTTATCGTGAAAAAAAAAATACTAGAGTAAGAATTGCTTATAGAACCAGAATAAATTCACTGAAATAAACTATGTTCTCTTCAGTTCTGTTTTTTGCTCTATTAGCAATATCACATTATCTGCTGGATCAATAAATAAATGCTGAGTCAATTCTGTTTTGTTTTTTGTGTTTAATTTTATGATAGATTTAGGTCAATAATGAAGATATTGTCTCATTCTATCTAGCTCCATTCAAGAGTAGAAAATATAATTCGAACAAAAAATTCCCTAAAGATTTTCCTTGGTAGTATGTTTTAGAATTAAACATGGAGGAGTGAGGGTCAGAATGAACTAGAACCAGGAAACTAATTGGTAGCTAAATTCATAATGCAAATAACAATATATGTTGCTTTCATGCAAAAGTGTATTTAAGAATAAAATATTGGGGAATTATTTCTACACCTAGTATAAATCAATCAATATTATAAAGTATCCTATATAATAAAAGTTTAGTACGAAAATTATCCCTTTGACTGGGAGCTCATCTGGGAGTTTGACCAGGGGGTGGGGCTGGCCCAGGGAAGGGAGGGAGGCCCCAGCCACTAGGGACCCTATCAGTGTATGAATTTTGTGCACTGAGCCTCTGGTACATTAATAATCAGTATTATAACCTAGGGAAAGAAGAGTTATGGATCATAAAAGAAAAACATGCATATCTAGAGCCTTCTACTATAAATATACCACCTCCGTTTTGAATATTTTCCAAACATGCATTTCAGTTATCAAATTGAAGTATGTGGATTTATTTTTGTTTTGAAGGGTAAAATTGCTTCTCTATGTTGTGTTAACTGTTGTTAATTTTAAGAATTAAAAGTTATAATACATATTTATGAAACATAATTGAACTATGTATTATACCTGCATAAAACATATATAATCAATACTTTTTTCACAACCTAGTAGTTGAATTGTAACACTAGTCATTGTGACTAGAACTAGCAAAGAATAGTTTTATACCAGTATCTATATGACAAGATAAGATTGTTTTGTCTAATAAATAAATTTACTGTTACTAACTGTTTTGGGAAGCTTAATCTAAAATTTTATTTCATGAGCACTGGTTCTTGGGTTGTAAATTATACTTAATAACCAGTAATTTATCACATTTTTAGATATTATGATAACTTTCTATTTTATACACTCTTCAAATATATCCTAATTTTTACCAAAGTATTATTACCTCAATAACATTTATTTAGAACAGCAGATTTCAGAATATTAGTATTAAGCTTGTTTCCTGCATTTCTAAATAAAGTTATGCATAAGTACCTAAGACATTTGATATTTTTAACTCTTAATAAGAATTTATAGAGATTTAGAGCTGGAAAAAAATGTAGAGATTCATTAATTCAAATATTCCATTTGTAAAAAGAGGAAAATAATTGTCCAAGAAATTAATTGCTTGCCCAAGGATAGAAAGCACAGGGGCAGAGCTTAAATTAAACTAGGTGTTTGATGGCTGATTAATATGTCTTTCTACCTAACTGCTTAGTTTCTCCAATTTAAAATGCAAATAATACAGTTAAAGGATAGTTAACAACAACATCTATAAAACCATTTTCAACGAAATTAAGAATGATTATTCAATTCTGGATAAAAAAATTTGTCCACAGCCGAGACCGGTTTGGCTCAGTGGAGAGTGCGTTAGACTGCGGACTGAAGGGTCCTGGATTCGATTCCGGCAAGGGCATGTACCGTGGCTGCAGGCACATCCCCAGCGGGGGGTGTGCAGGAGGCAGCTGATCGATGTCTCTCTCTCATTGATGTTTCTGACTTTCTATCTCTCCCCCTTCTGCTCTGTAAAAAAATAAATAAAATATATTAAAAAAAAAGAAGAAGTCAAATGTTTCAGCTCTATCTTACTATTAATATCTCTTTATCAGTTGGAAAACCCAAATTTCTATATCTAATATAAAGAATATATAAAAGGAAAAGAGATGGATGGGTATGAGGAAGATGCTATTGGTTATCATTATCAGGTCTCCTTTTCCTTCATATTAGATTAGCCAATGGCAGCAGCTGGCTGCTTCTTAGAGATGCTTTGCTTGAAGGAAAAGATCTCACATGGAAAAAAACTGTCTTTATTTCTCTCTAAATAGATTGACATGTCTTGGTAATGTAAATGATAAGAATTCTTTTAACAAGGTCTCAGTATTGTTGTGGAGGTGATTTTATCCAATACATTGACTTTATTCAGAATTTCACCAGGCTCTTGTAAATATAGCACAGTGAAAACTGGAAAGAGATACTGTGTATTAAAAATATTTCTAATTAAAAGTCATAGAGAAGTAATTTTCCTAAAGTACTTTTCCCTAGTATCTGTTGTTGATATCAGGAAACATTATTTTTATGTTGTAAGTAGTACAATATGAAAATAAATGTTGATAATGTAATTGTCTGGTAAAATTCTGTACTACCTGAAGAATTGAAATTAATTTATAATACATGATTACCTTTTCATGTTGGGTTTATGATATTCGTAAACTTCGGACTATTTTCATTCACAGATCAGGATCTGCTTTTCAAAAAATTGAGAAGCTAAGGTCTAACCCTTCTGGCAGCAGATTAGCTTTCTAATTATCTTAGTAATAGCTCTAAATTATCATTCAGTGTAGGTCTGTGTCTTATTGTTAGTAGGTCAACATTTCCCTGAGGATACATATGTTTTTCTTCCTTTAGTAAATGACCTGCCATCTGCAAACAATTCAAGTTCATTGTCTAACTTTTAAAAATAATATTAATATGGCCAAGAAGACATTGATGGATTTCAAAGAGTCTGCAAATGACTTGTGAGGCAAAATAACTGATTCTTTTCTAAGATTAATCTCCCAACTCTCTGAAAATATAACATCAGTAATTCCATATCACAACACATTATGTTGTTTTTTAAAATGTTACATTCACTCTGAAATATATACTATTTTACTGGATGACTTTTTATTTCTTATAGTAATAGAATAACATAAACTTTTTTCACAAACAAGGGACCAAATTATAGATGGTGACTCAGTGAAATATGCTTTTATATCACCTCCAAGAGAGACTAGATTTGATTTTTAGTATTACCTACCCTCCTCAGTTTATTCATCTTTGAATGGAAGTGAAAATATTTTATCTTCTTTAGACATCAAGAGCTTTTAAGAGATTACCCTTTTGGGCCTGGTAATTCCAATTTTCTGAGACTACTTTAAGGAAACAATGAGTAAGTTTCAAAATGATATATAATTATGCATATTAGAGAGAGATTAAACTAAAATAAGAAAAAATATCTATATTTTATGAATATAACAACTGTTGCATAAATGATGCCACTGTATAATGGAATATTTTAAAACCATAAAAATAATATTTTAAAGTCCTTAATAAGATGGGAAATACCTTAATATGATGAATAATATGTTAAGACATATTAAAGAATCTAAAACTATTATAATAGTATATTTTTGTAGTATATAGAAGACTCAATTATTTTTAAAATTTATTTCATAAATACACATATGTGTGCATCTGCAACTGGATATTAAAAAAAACTTAAGATTGAGATGAAATACCTTTTCTAAAAACAAAAACAAAAAACATAATTGTGTGCTATTAACAGATTCTTACTTTAAAATGTTTTGTCTGGCCCTAGCTGGTTTGGCTCAGTGGATAGAGAAGGGTCCCAGATTCAATTCTGGTTAAGGCCACATTCTAAGGTTTCTGGCTCGATCCCCAGTAGGGGGCATGCAGGAAGCAGCCAATCAAAGATTCTCTCTCATCATTGATGTTTCTACTTCCTCTTCTTCTCCCTTCCTCTCTGAAATCAATAAAAATATATTTAAAATAATGTTTTGTCTGATGGCTCCTTGTTAGCAATGGCTACTTGGTCTGCAATAGAGCCTCTCTTACATGCTTATGACTGCTCATATCTTCTTCATCTAATACCCAGTCTCCCTGGAGGTCCAGTTCCTGGCAGGGGAACTGAAGTCCCACCATTGGCATTGTGGAGCAAGATCAAAGAGGAACATAATCCAACACCAATACGTATTTAATCAGGAATAAAAAGTAACTTCACCAATTTAATAAGTCAATTGAGAAAAAATGCATAGTGAACATCATACTTAGAGGTCAAGTACTGAGGACACTACCACTAAGATTAGTTATGAGATAAAAATGATCACTATCACTACTTCCTTTCAACATGGATGGTAAATGCAGCATGCAGATGATGTCATAGAGTTGTACACTTGTAATCTGTACAGTTGTATTAATCAATGTCTCCCAAAATATTCAACTTAAAAAAATAGTATTAATGGAAACCTTTTTCAAAAGATCTACTAAATCTAACATGCATTTGCTAAGCTGGGCAAGTACACTTATAGATAAAAACTTATCAGAGATGTGTACAGATGTTCACCATAACACATGCAGAAATAGTTCCCAGAATTTCAATTCATAATGGACAAAACTGGAAACATAAAATGTCTAAGAAAAAAGGATTAATATGTATGTCATGGAATACTCTCTGATAAGAAAAAGGAAACTATACTACTAAATCCAAGAAAATAAATGAATGTGAAGGGAGAAATTCAGTCACAAAAGAGTATCAACACTATGTCTTCACCTGTATAAAATGTAAAACCAGACAGAACTAATATTTGGTGTCAAAAGTTAGAGAGTAGTTATATTTGGGGAATGAAATTGACTAAAGAAAGGCATAATAACTTCTATAGATTTGTCAATGTTACTTTTGTTCTTCTGAGTGATGGTTATATTTTTATGAAAATCCATTGAGTTCTATACTTTCAATATGTGCATTTTATGATTTATATCAATAAAATATTTATCTTTAAAATTATAAGGAAATATGTCTATTTTATAGTTTCATTTGATGGGCTAAATATGACCTGTATTAGAAAGCATTTTGTAAAATTCTGGCAACATTATTATTGTTGCACAGAAAATATGATTGCCCAACTATGAGAGTGTGGGGTCATAATATGAATTCTGACCCAATAAAATGCCACCTTGGACACCCCTGACCTCTTTTCAATATTCCTTTCTTGGCTGTATTTAGAGAACAGCTTGGTTTCCACTGAAATTCTATTCCCAGCTTTGTAAATGAAAAGAAATACATTTTAATATTTTGTCCCCAATTCTTGCAGAGAAAATAAACTCTGCTTCTCCATCATAAATTTTCAGGAGGGAAAATGGGATAAGTATTGAATTAACCTTTAGGATCATTATAGATGTCCAGTTCCTTCCTTATCTCAGAACAAATAAAATTCTGAAACAAATAATAGCAGAGAAATTGCCTACAAATATTGAGAAGTTTACAATCAACAAGAATATCCAAAGATCTGCACTTAAACTCTTAAAAAAATAAAAACTTCAAATAACTAAAAATAAATTTTGGGATTTGAATGCATAGAATAAAATCCTAGTTTCAACAGTTACAAGATATATGCAAATAAACGAATTTTGCTTTTTAACTTTCTAAGATTCCTCTTCAACAGATGAAGAGAATAATATAATTAATAAATATTTTAGGGGATTAAGTAAATTTATACATGTAGAATACATAGAAAAATGTTTGGAATATAGCAAGGGTTCAAGATTGTTACCTAACAAATTTGTAATGGACAAAACCTAAATTTTAGTCTATGACCTTGAAATTGGTGCTTCTGATTGTTCCTTATTAGACACAATCTTTTTCTTCTTGATATTTAGCCACCGTCTATTGGTTGTTTATGAGATTTCTATGCTTGTATGTCTTAAGTTTGTATAAAGGAAAAGAGTATGAAGAATTACTGGGAGGTGATTTATATTACTTTAATCACATTCCTTTCTCTTGAACCTAAGCATGTCAACTCAGCCAAATGAAAGAGAAGCTGGGAACGGTAATCTAGCCAGGAGTCCAGGAAAAGATAAATAGAATTGAAAAACACCTAGCTACTTTTTGCCTAGTCGCTCATTTGTTCCACTCATCCTCCCTTGCAGATAATTATAGTTCTTTAGTAGCTCAGCTGTGAAAAGTTTATGTAGTCAAAGATAAGCACTATATATTTAATTAAGCAAAATTATGTTCCAATTACATTAGATTACATTAGAGGTTACAATTACATTGAGAGTAAAATGGCAGAAGGAAATGTGTGCATTGAAGTGTTTAGGAGTTAGGGCAATCAAGAGAGCTATTTTTTCATATTTTAAACACACTTGAGAGTCAATAACAAATATTAAAAACCAAACAATTCAAGAAATATTTGTAAAAATATGTGCTTGAATAAAAGTAAAAACCAGGAGTAATAGCTAGAAGAAGTTGAAATCAATGGCTTTGGTATAGTGAGAATCCAGAGTGGAGAAGTAACAGTCAATCTTGTACATTATAAAACTATCAATCTAACTTGATTTTTTATCCTTTTTTACCATGTTCATGTGCTATTTTGATAAAAATAAAAATAGAATGAATATAACCAATGAAACTGATATCATAAGAAGTCATCAGCTCTGGCTGGTATGGCTCAGTTGGTTGAGCACTGTCCTATGCACTTAAAGGTCACTGGTTCAGTTTGATTCCTAGTCCAGGCATATGCCCAGGTTGAAGGATCCATCACTCATAATGGTATGTTTGGGAGGGGACTGATCCCTGTTTCTCTCTCACATACATGTTTCTCTCTCTTCCACTCTCCCTTCCTCTCTCTCAAATTAATAAAATAGAGATCAGAGATTAACATATGTCAACCAGCATGAGAGTTAAAGAACCATAGTGATTGATAAAGGTCTAAATTCTTGTGGCTATAACAGAGAGGAAAAAGAAAGAATAATGTGAGTGATATTCAGATAGAAAACAATGACTGAGATCATATATAGAAGATTTTGGTTTCTTTAGGGATGACCTGATCATGCAAGATTGAGAATTTTGGGGGAATGGTTATGCCTGATATTTCTTTCAGTGATACGGTTACACAGAAGAAAAAGAAAAAAAAAAAAAATATATATATATATATATATATAATGCCAAGCGACCTGAATGATGGAACAACTGGAATGACCCAAATGACCAGTAACTATGATGCACTCCAGTAGCCAACCAATGTGAACAGGGCCCTGATCGGCCTCTCAAACCACTCATGGCCCCTCCTTCAGCTGGCCCTGCCCCCAATAGGCCCCCTAACCCCAATCAAGGGCAGGGCCAGCTGGCAAACTGTCCACAGTACCTCCCCCATTCCAGTCAGCCCTACCCCCAATCAATCCCCCCACCTTGATCAGGATTGGGATCTGCAGGCCAACTACCTGCAGAGTCTCCTTCCTCAGCTGGCCACACCCCCAATAGCCTCATCAATCACGGGTGGAACCAACTGGCCAATTGCCTATGGCCCCTGACCCCAGCTGGCCCCACTCTCAATTGGCCCTCCTATCCTGATCAGGTGTGGGGCCAGCAGGCCAACTGCCTGTGGCCTCTCCCCCCAGCAGGCCCCTCCCCTAATCAACCCCCCCACCCTAATCAGGGGCAGGGCTGGCCAAACAACCTCCTGTGGCCTCACACTGGCCAGCCCTGACCCCAATTGCCGTCCCCATTGGGGCAGGCCAACTGGATCCCACCTGTGCACAAACTCATACACCAGGCCTCTAGTAAATAGTTTCAGAATCCAAGTAGTCTCAATTGTTTGACATTGGAATTCTATACTGGAATATTATGGTGCTTACTCTTTTGACTTTGGTGAATTGATTTAGGTTGTGGCATTTGTAGCTGCCTTTACTTTGTTTCTTAGCCTTGATTGCTTTTAGAATATTAAATCCACCAAATGGGAAAATAGATAATTTACTACTTTTATAATTGGGAGAAAAGATACATTACTTGAACACTTACTTGGAATAATTTCAAGTGTTTTTAATATATACATCAAGAGTAATAGGATAATATTTGAAATGATTTATGAAAAGCAAAATTGGTATTACAGAAACTGAACAATTTTGCCAAGGTCATAGTTCTCTGATTTTTAATGAAGTCAAACATTGAAGCAACTATAGAGGGTCACACAATTAAGAATGGGGAAATGTCACAGAGCATACAAACATAGGCCTTTAATAAAGACAAGGGATTCAATATAGCAAGAGAAAAAAAAATATCAGGCAGTCCTGAGGCATCCAAGCATTCCTTTCAGAGTCCTCTCAGTTACATAGGATAAAGTTAATCTCCACATCACAAATCGCCGAGCTAAGTGCAAAAGGTCTCAGTTTCAGTATTTTTTTTATTATTGTTCTTTTGTTTTGTTTTAATTTGATTTTAGACTTTCTCTATGAATTTAAAATATTGCAAGACTAAATTAAGGGAGGGGTAAATGTTGCAAAAGGAGTCGTAGATGGACATTAAGAAGGAAAAGAAGTCATATAAATATAAAAAAGTTTTATTTTAAAGAGTACAATAGTCTATACCAGTTTTTAAAACATATTCCCTCATTCTGCATATGCAAAAATATGATACAAAGAAGTAGCCATGAAATAGTTGCTGAGAACAGAAGCTATAGTCATTATACCTAGAAAAATATAGCAGCAACTCTAAGACACCCACATGGAAAAGGATGTTAACCAAATAATTCTCAGATCATGTTATCTCTGCCTGAAGAAAAAGAGCAATCTTAGGAATTTGGAGAACAGAATAATTGTTTTAATTTTAAGCAATATAGTTTCAAGCAAGCAATATTCAAGGTTATTCTTTTCTTATTTTATAGTGAATAATTGTTTTATAATTACAAAGATTAAATATTGAATAATACTAACAAAAACTTTCAAATAGTTTGAAAACTTAAATGAATACAGTAACATAAGATATTAGCTGGAATTTGTCAGCTTTACTATATTAACATTGAGAAAAAATATTTAGGATAATAAATATTAAATATTTATTGAGTTTTGTTTCAGAATTTATTTTAATTATACAATATTTTTCAGTTACAGATAAGTTTTAATTGTTTGCTGTTTTAAATGATAAGACTTTATAGCTCCTAAAGATCTTAGTCTATTTGAATATTTATTCAAGGTAAATAAGTCATCTTGAATTCTTTGTCTACAACCCAATGATCCAGAGGAGTACTCCAATCCCTTGAAAAATAAAGCATTTGCAACTATTTCCTTTTAATTAAAAATACCTAAATAAGCCTTTTATCTGTTCAGTAGAGAGTCAACAATTAAAATGTTTAAAGTAAAATATTAGCTTTTCATCATGCTTTAAGAAACTATTATAAACTTGTCTTAAAGCAACACAAATGCATTAAGTTATAATTCTGTACATCAGAATTCTGACATGAGTCTAACTGGACTATCATTGAGGTGTCAACAAGGATGCATTCCTTTCTGGAGTCTCAGGAGAGACTCTGTTTCCTTGGTGCTTAGTGACTGCCTGTCTTGGCTCATGGCTTCTTCCTTCCTCTTTTTTAAAATATGTTTTTATTGATTTTAGATAGAGAGGAAGGAAGAAATAGAGAAACATACATCAGCTGACTACTAGAGACTGGACCAACAATCTGGGCAGGTGCCCTGAAAAGGAATTGAACTGTTGACCTTTTGATGCATGGGATGACATTCAACCATCTGAGCCACTCTGGCTGGGCTTCTTCCTTCATTTTCAAAGGTAGCAACTGTTCTTATACTCCATCACTTTGACCTCCTTTTCTACCTCCCTGTTCCACTTTTAATGAATTTGATGATTACATTGGAACCATCAAAAAATCCTGAATAACCTCCCTTTGTTAAGGTCATCTGATTAGCAACCTTAACCACATCTTCAACCTTAGATTCCCCTTTCCCTATATAGTAAAATATTCCTAAATTCCAGGTATTTGGATGTAAATATCTTTGTGGGGCCATTATTCTGCTTTCCACAGTAATGAATATCATATCTCTGGTATGCTTTTAGTGTAAAAATCAATAGGCATTTAAAATATTTTTCTTATTATTACCTTGCATTAATATATACCCATTCTACTGCAACACAATGCTACTTTAAGATATATTTTCTTGCAAAGGATTACATTTAATGATTCATCAAATATTTATTAGATGTTTGCTATTAAGCAGACTCTGTTCTATGTACTGAGGCTATAGCAGTAAAATATATGTTATATACTATGGAGCTTACCTTCTAATGAGAGAAGGTAACAGTAACAACATGGATATGTAAAATATATATTTTAAATAAATTAAGGAAGTTGTATAGGAAGCATTTCGTGTGAATATGAATAATAGGAGTGAGATATAAGAAGGAAGTTTCCATGGGTTTTTAGACTGAAGGGCAAGGGAATACTGATAGGGCTACCTTGACAGTGGTATAGATCACATGGATTTAAATCACAACAAGATATAATAACCATGAACTGGGCACTTCATTCCTACAGAAAAATCAGGTAAAAATTATAATTTAAAGAAAGGAGATTTGTGATGTAGCAGAAACTATTGTCAACCAACCAACTTTTACATAGTACTTAGCTAATAATCCCTGAGAGCACTAGCAATCAGTGGAACTCAAAGACCTGGCACTTTGAAAATGCAACAGAGACATTAGTGGCTCTACAAGGTCTATCAGCATGTCATTATTCTATATAATAAAAACTTAATTGCAAATCAACTACACTGTGAAAAGACCAGCTGAACGACTGGTCACTATGATACATACTGACCACCAAGGGGCAGATGTTAAACACAGGAGCTGTCACCTGGTGGTCAGTGCTCTCCCACAGGGGGAGTGCTGGTCAGCCAGGAGCCAGGCTCACTAATGGTTAGTAAAACGATGGTGGCAGGAGCCCCTCCTGCCTCTAAGGCAGTGCTAAGGAGAAGTGAGCCAAGAAGTAAGGAGCTGCGAGCAGGCTGGTGGTAAGAAGCGAGGGGTCTTGGACTGCAAGAGGAGTCTCAGAGTGTGAGAGGGCACAGGCCAAGTTGAAGGACCTTCCCTCACCCCTACCTCCCCACCCTCCAGTGCATGAATTTCATGCATGGGGCCTCCAGTTGAAAAATAAAAATGAATGAATTAATGAATTCCTATTTCATTTCTATTCCCTAGATTTAATCCACCATACTAGACTGCTTTTCTTTTCTCTTTTCTTTGTTTAAAATATATCTTTATTGTTGAAAGCATTACAGAATTCCCCTTTATTTTGTTTTTCTAATTGACCCCCTCCAATCTGCACCAGCTCCTCCCAGGCCTTCACCACTCTCCTGTCCCCAAGGGCTATGCATATCTACACTAATAAAAGAAACATGCAAATGGACCATCACTCCAGTACGCACACCAGCCAATCAGAGAGAGTATGCAAATTAACCCAACTAAGATGGCAGCCACCACAAAGCTGGAGCAAGCAGAAGGCTTGGGTTGCCCCCTGGCAATGGAGAAAGCCAAGCTTTCTGCCCACCCTGAATAGCTCTGGCCTCCACTCAAGGCTACAAAGTTTTAAATATAGAAGGTAAATAAATCCTGATTATCTGCTTCCAGCTGGCCCTGGCCTATGCTAGCATTGCCAGGGGATGTTGCTGACCTGCAAACCACCCAGGTCACACCACACCCAAGGGAACACCCACCCTGACCTGGGACACGCTCAGGGCAAACCAACCAGTCCTCACCCCTGTACCAGGCCTCTACCCTATCTAATAAAATAGTAATATGCAAATTGACTATCACTCAAACACACAAGATGGCTTCCCCCATATGATCACAGATGGCTGCCCCCATGTGGACACAAGATGGCCACTAAAAGATGGCCAGCAAGGGAGGTTAGCTGGGAGGGATCAGGCCTGCAAGGGAGGGCAGTTGTGGGTGATCAAGCCTGCAGGGGAGGGCAGTTAGGGGTTACCAGGCTAGCAGAGGAGGGAACTTGGGGGTGACGGAGCCTACAGGAAAAGGCAGTTGGGGGTGGGGCAGGACTGCAGGAGAGAGCAGTTGGAGAAAGCAGGAGTGAAGAGAAGGGCAGTTAGGGGTGATCAGGCCTGCAGGAGAGGGCAGTGGGCGACAAACAGGCTGGCAGGGGAGTGGTAGGGGATGATCAGGCTGGCAGGCAGAAGTAGCTAGGAGCAATCAGGAAGGCAGGCAGGTGAGCAGTTTGGAGCCAGCAGTCCTGGATTGTGAAAGGGAGTGTGCCTGCCCTTTTAGGCCCAATCCTACCAGGTGAAGGCTAGGCTGAGGGAAACCCTCCAACCCCCTGTGCACAAATTTCGTGCACGGGGCCTCTAGTCTATATATAAAAGCCTAAAAAACCAAATGACTGAATGACCAAATGACTGGTGAACTGGTCAACTGGTTGCTATTATGCATGCTGACCACCAGCGAACAGATGCCCAATGCACAGGATCAGACTCCCTCCTTTCTGGATTGAGCCTATGACGATTGGGCCCAAACTGGCTATCTGACATCCTCCAAATGGGTCCCAAATTGTGAGAGAGCCCAGGCCAGACCAAGGGACCGCACTGGTGCATGAATCTGTGCACCAAGTCTCTAGTATGCATATAAGTTTCCAGATTAATCACTCCCCTCCCACCCAAAACCTCACCTTCTCTTCTGAAATTGGTCAATTTGTTTCATGTTTCTATGTCTCTGGATCTATTTGTTTCTTATTTTATTTTGTTCATTAGATTTCACATATGAATATGAGATTATGTGATACTTATCTTTCTCTGACTGGCTCATTTTGCTTGGCATAATACTCTCTAGGTCCATCCAGGCTGTTGCAAATAATGAGTTCTCTCTTTTGTATAGTCATATAGTATTTCATTGTATAAATGTTTCATAGCTCTTTTATTCACTCATCTACTGATGGTTTTTTCCAAATCTTGGCTATTGTAAATTGCTCTGCTATGAACACGGGGGTACAGAGATTATTTATGATTGGTATTTCAGGTTTCTTAGGATACATTTCTAGGAGTAGGATCACTGGGTCAAATGAGAGTTCCATTTTTAATTTTTTGAGGAAACTCCATACTATTTTCCACAGTCCATGCACCAGTCTGTATTCTCATCAGTAGTGTAGTATGGTTCCCTTTTCTCCACATCCTAGCCAACACTTGTCATTTGTTGATTTGTTGTTGATAGCCATTCTGACAGATATGATACCTAATTATCATTTTAATTTGCATCTCTCAGATGATTAGTGACTTTGAGTACTTTCTCATATGTCTTTGCTATCTGCATGTTCTCTTTGAGAATTGTCTACTTAGGGCCTTTGCCCATTTTTTAAATTGGATTGTTTGTCTTCCTTTTGTTAAGCTGTATGAATTTCTTATATATTTTGTAAATTAACAAATGGAAGAATATATCATGTACATGAGTTGGTAGAATGAACATAATTAAAATGTGCATACTACTGAAAGCAATGTATAGATTGAATGCAATCTCTATTAAAATACCAATGGCATTTACCATCTCAGAGGGAAGGATGGAGACGGTGAGTGGAAAGTAATCAACCAAAGAACTTATATGCATGCATACATGAGCCTTGAACACAGATAATAGGTGATAAAGGCAGGGGGGTGGAAGTGGGCTAGAAGGGGTTATTGGGGGAGGTAAGGGGGGACATATGTAATACTTTCTGAACACTAACTTACACCATACGCAAGAATAACTTCAAAATGGATAAAAGACTTATATGTAAGTTGTGAAACCATAAAAATCTTAGACAAAACCATATGCTGCACAATTTCAGATATCTTTCATAGCAATATGTTTACTGATACATCTCCTAGGGCAAAAGAAACTAAGGAGAAAATAAACAAATGGTTACATTAAAATTAAAAGCAGAGCAAAAGCAACCATCAACAAAATGAAAAGAGGGCCTACTGCATAGGAGAAAATATTTGTCAATGATATGCCTGAACTGCTTTTCATACGAAAAATGAGAAAACTTTTATTTAGTTTTCATGTTTTAACAATAAAGAGGTCAATTAGGTAATGTCAGATTAAAGTTTAATCCTGACAGAAAAAGAGGATTCCAAATGACCTGAGGTTGTTGCTTTAAACAACCTAGAATAGCCCCCGTCTGTTTTCTCAGTGGTTAGAATGTTGGCCTATGGACCAAAGGCTTGCAGGTTCAATTCACGGTCAAGGACTTGTATCTGGGTTGCAGGTTCAATCCTCAGCCCAGTCGGAGCATGTGCTGGAGGCAACCAGTTGATGTGTCTCTCTCACATCGATGTTTCTCTTTCTCTCTTTCTCTCCTCCCCCTCCTTTAATTCTCTCTAGAAATCTATTGGAAAAATATCCACAAGTGAGACTTAAACAAAAATAATATTTTAAATAAATATACAACCTAGAAGAAAAGAGATACCATTTAGTGGTTTAGAAAGATTTTGAGAAGAGCAGAATTGAGGAGAATTTCAGGCTCAGCGTTTAGTAGCTGCCAGAAAAACATGAGACATGATAAAATATATGACTAAGGCATCCAAATAATATTTCTTCAGAGAAGTGAAATCTTTTTGCTGGAATCAATGGTTATTTCCATGAGGAAGTATTTTCTTAAGCAGATACATGGTCTCTCTACAAAACTTTTCTGACTCTTTCTTTGAGCAAGTAGAATGACTTGTTTCATTATTTTGGAGAAAAAAATAATTAGGAATGTTAGACTCCATTCTGTTTTCTTGGCTAAGTGGGGGATTACATCATTCTTTAATCAGAATAGCTAATTTAAAAATATATATATTGTTTAGGCTTAAAATATAATGACTGCATTCTAAGTTCATTTACTGTCCACTGTTTGTGACTTTTATCTTACACCTAAACTTAGACATCGCATTATAAATTGCTTACACAGCAGATGGTCTTCTAAGCCAAATGAATTTAGCTACCCATATGTCAGCAGTATTTTTTGGCTTTACTCAATAAGTGAAAAAAAATACTTGTAGGATCTTATAAAATGTATTACTTATTTTGGTTCAATAATAGGCTAATTTAATCTCTTCAGTTGGTATTTCTATTAATTAAAATAAATTATAGGAAAATTATATTGAATCTCTAGAGACAGGAAATAGTGTAACTATTATATATACCATATTCAAGTTATCCAGTCAAATGAAATATAATACCTACAGGTAGATATTTATTTCCTGTGAAATTTGTCTTTCATATTTACATTCATGCTGTTTCACTATATCAAAATAATGTAAAAATGGCAGTGGCAGTGTGTTTTGTAAAAACGCTTGCTTTATTCACTTTTAAATTATTCCTTTTCAATATATTATTGTTTAATAAAATGGAATTAATAAAAAAGAACCATAACTATAATCTTTGCATTATAACAACAATTTGTCAACTTTCATTTCTAATATAAAATTAACATGTGAATTATACCATATAAACTTGAAGAAAGAGTAAGTGGCAAATATTTTTTAATTGTTGATATGCTAATAAGCATCTCATATTATCCATTATGAAATGTCAAATATTAAGATGTAAATTTCCTCTTTTTAATTAAACTATAAAAGCATTGCAGTGTCCTGTGTCGGGAAATGTGCTGATAATGATGCATAAATATAGTAGACAATCCTAAGCTTAATTTGCTGGGCCCATTTATGTCATGGTGTATACACAAAAACAAATCTCAAGGCATTTTTTCTTCTACCCTTTCACTGATATGTTGCATAATAGACTGGCTCTTCAAGTGGATAACAAATCTTTAAAAGTAATTATTGAATCCAAATTTAAACAGTATTCTCATAAGTTATTTTAGCTCAAAAATTTTATCTTTTAAAAAATAAATATCAGTGCCTTTTCACTTTTAAATAAATTCAAAAGATGAACACAACTACCTACTTTATCCCCAAGGTGTATTCTATCATCTCTTTTTTAATCATTTCAACTTAAGAGAGCATCACCTTTTGTGCCATTCCAAGATTGATTTTTTCCAACCCAAATAGCCTTTGACTTATAGCTATTTTGCCCTACTCTAACAATTAATTATAAGTTACTACATGAACCGAGATGCGAGGTAATGTCTAGTGCCTTGTCACTGTAGATGTATAGTAGTCAATCTAACAAACTTTATTATGTTCAGTATGCTAGAAAATATTTTTCGGCAGAAATTTTTTTTCACGTAGAACAAAACAAAACACCATTCAAGAAACTTCTTTCCTATATTATGCAGGCCAAATATATGTTGGAGCTTATGCTTTAATTAAAACTAGTTACTGATATAACCTTAAATTTACCCAATGTATTGCTAGAACAAAAAAATACATATTTTTAAACATAGATAAAACAAAGAATTATATTTTCTGATTTAATAAAAATGAATTATATTTTTATGCTTTTTAAAATTAGGAAATAACTTTCACCCACATTTTCTTATAAGATATTAGATTATATTTTTTAAATATGTTTATGTTGATTTCAAAGAGGAAGAGAGATGGAGAGAGACAGAAACATCAATGATGTAGGAGAATCTTTGATCAGCTGCCTCCGGTATGCCCTTACTGCAAATCAAGCTCACAAGCTGGACTTGTGCCATGACCAGAATCCAAGCATGATCACCTGGTTCAGAGGTCAGTGCTCAACAACTGAGCTAGGCCAGCTGGGTCACACATCAAGTTTTAACATTTTCCTGACTACTAAATGCTTAGATTTGTTTTGTTTTTTTTTTGTTTTTATTCTGATATAAATGGAATTATAGTCTACACTGTTTATATATGGCATCTTCCATTTACCATTACATTTGTGAGATTTATGTATATTGTGTATAGTCATAAATTGTTAATTTTTATTACTATGTGAGTGGAGAACCTTTTTTTTCATGTTGGAAAATAGATGGAAATCCAAGTAGTTTTCAGTTGAACTATTTTTAATAATACTGCTATGAACATGCTACTCCACATTTTTGGGTGGACATATTATATTTTTATGCTATTTAAATTAGGAAATAATTTCTTTGGGGTATGTACATGAGAAAAAAGTTGATGGTTCAGCTTTAATATGTGTTGGGAAAAGTTTTCTAAAGGCATAATACCATCTGCAGTGTATAATTGTTCTAATTGGTCTACACCATTGCTAACACTAGGTAATTTCTTGTTGTATTATTTTGTGTGCCATTTAGCCATTTTGGCATAGTGTCCAAAATATCTACACTAATAAAAGAGAAAGATGTAAATTGACTGTACCTTTGTGATTCCCACCAGCCAATCATGAGTGAGTATGCAAATTAACCCAACAAAGACATTGGATTAATTTGCATACACAGGCACCAAGCAGCAGGAGGTGGGGTGGGATGCTTGTGTCATCGCCATGGCGACAACACAGGCATTCAGTTGCTCTGTGCCTCTGGGCAGCATGGGAAGGTGGAAAGGCAGTTTTGAGCTAGATCAAAGATGAAAAGGTGACTGGCCGGAGCAAAGGTGGTGTCAGTAGCAAGGGGAAGGCAGGCCCATTCTTGTATCAATCTTCTTGCATCAGGCCTCTCATATAGAATAAAAACTCCTAAAACTCAGCAATAGGGAAAAAATGATTTAACAAAATACAGTGGCAATAGTGAAGTGTCTTGATAAAAACATTTCATCAAATGCATCCTACACTGGCATATAAGAGCATAACAACATGCTCAACATAATTAGTTATCAGAGAAATGTAAAGTAAAACCACAAGGAGATACCAATGTACTCCCATGAGAATGGCTACCATTACAAGGACTGGTAACACTAAGCATGCAGAACCCATAGAGATTTTATAACTTATTAATACAAATGCAAAGTGGCATAGAAAAACACTTCAAAATTTCTTAGGAAGTTTCTTCATGGCCCACCAATCTTAATCGTAGATGTTTCTCCAAAGTAAATGAAAAATCATGTCCACACAAAAATACACCTGCAAACGTTCATAATAATTTTATTCATAATTGCCATAAATAGGAAACAAGCTACAACTTCTGTTTTTCTTTTTTAGGCAGATGGGATAACCCTCTGGGAATGAGAACGCAGTAGGGTTCTGATTCTTCCTTGTATCTCAGGTACTTCCTTTTGATGCATTTGATAAGAGTCTGGCTATCTCCAACTCCTTAGAGTGTTTATGAGAGATTCCATTTTCCCTTTAGAGACTTTGAGTGTAGATCTTTGTTTTACATACTGTTTAAAAGTTTGGCAAATAATTTTAAGAGGTGACTAGCCATGTGTTTGAGGCAAGCACCTTCCTGAAGTGGAACTTCATTTCCTACGTGATGGGAAATTTCAAGTCCCCGTTTCTAGAGACCTGCACATCCTGCACGATCCAAACTTCAGAAAATATAAAGCAAAGAAAATTTGACCTTAGGGATTCTTTAGAAATTCAAAATATTTCATACTATACTCAGAAAACAAAATCATGCTAGTTTCTTTTCTACTTGTAATGTTCTGCAGTGATAAGCTCAATTAAAATCTAGAAATGATGGAGACAAATAAATGACTGGAATTTTCCCTCATTTACTAGGCATACCACTCAATAATGCAAATTTTGTAATCAAAGAAACACAATAATTTGAAGAGAAACATCAAAAGTGTTTATTCAAAGTAATGTCCATCACTAGCCACACAGTTCCCCCAACTTTCAGGTAATTTGTGGATACCATCCCAATAGAACTTTTCTTGTTTTGAGGCAAACCATTCAGAGACCAAATTTTCCACTTCTTCATACATTTTGAAGTGCTGCTGAGAATGTGCATGTGCCATCAATTGGAACAAATGGTAATCCAAAGGAGCAATGTTGGGTGGGTTAATACTTTCAGGAAAGATCTTTTAATGTGTCTTTAACTGGTTTTGAAGTGTGTGATGGTGCATTATCATCAAGAAAAATTACTTTGCCATGTATTCTGGCACATTCTGGTCATTTCATGATCAAAGCATGGTTCAGATTGATTATTTGTTGTTGGTAGCAATCAATATTAATGGTTTCACCTGGTTTTAGATGTTCATAATACACCACACCTTCCTGATCCCACCAAACACAGAGCATTGTCTTCTTTCCAAAGTGATTTGGCCTTGCAGTTGATGTTGATGGTTGACCTGGATCAATCCATGATTTTGTGCCTTTGAGATTCTCAAAATAAATCCATTTTTCATCACCAGTCACAATTCGATGCAAAAAAATATTGTTTCACGCTGTTGAAGCAACATTGTACTGAAGACTTTTCACTTTTCCATTTGTCCTTTGTTTAGTTTTTGTGGAACCCATTTTCCTTCCTTTAAAATCTTTCCCATTGCTTGTAAAGGATTGGAAATTATTTGCTGAGCAACATTTAATTTTTCTGCAAGTTGTTTTAGAGTTTGACATGCATCTTCATCCAATAATGCTTGTAATTGTTGGTCTTCAAACTTTTTTGATTGACCTGGATGTTCTTGGTCGTTTACATTGAAATCAGCACTTTCAAAACATTTAAACCAGCATTCACAAGTATCTTGAGATGGATCATGTTCACCATAAGCTTCCCAAAGTATATGATAACTTTTTCTTCAAAATAAAATAATGTATTGAAACTCCCCGCAAATGCTCTTTTTTGCATGAAATTTGATGTTTTAAGCATAAATATATGATGTTAACACCTTCAGAAAATTTGACATATGAGATTTGGAAGCTTGTTGTCAATATAACAAAATAGCACACATATTAAGTAGCATATATATCAACATATATATAACTCCATCTTTTGAAAAAAAAATCTGCATTAACTGGTATATCCGGTAATCCAAATGACATCCCAAAGTCTCCAATGTTTTTAAAACCATAATTTTGAAATGGCTTTTATGTTGTTTTAACTATAACATGTTCTGCAGCAACTTCTATTTCTTTCTTAGCTCTGGAAGTTTCTTCTATGAAATTTTATGTCACTGCTCAGTTTTCCAAGAAATACTTTAATCTATTCTTCTAAAGTAAAGTTGCATTAAGCTATTAGATTTAAAATCTCACAAACATTCTGAAATTTATAGACTTGTAAAATATTTAATATAAAAATTAATCTGATGTAAATGTTTTTTTTAATCTTTATTGTTCAGTTTATTAATTACATTGTTCCCTTTTTTTCCCCCCTATAGTTCCCCTCCACCTGGTACCCATCCCACCCTCCACCCTCACCCCCCTCCACTGTCATCTCCCATAGTTGCATGGTTTTTGTCCAGTCTCTTGCTGCACTTCCCACACCCCCTGTCTCCCCAAGAGTTGTCAGTCCATTCCCTCTCTATGTCCGTGATTCTGTTACATTCACCAGTTTATCCTGTTCATCAGCATATTAATTCACTTGATTTTCAGATTCATTTGTTGATAGATGTGTATTTGTTGTTCCTAATTTACACTTTTATCTTTTTCTTCTTCCTCTTATTAAAGAATATCTTTCAGCATTTCATATAATATTGGTTTGGTGGTGATGAACGCCTTTAGCTTTTTCTTATCTGCGAAGCACTTTATCTGACCTTCAATTCTGAATGATAGCTTTGCTGGATAGAGTAATCTTGGTTGTAGATTCTTGCTGTTCATCACCTTGAATATTTCTTGCCACTCCCGTCTGGTCTGCATCATTTCTGTTGAGAAATCCGCTGACAACCATATGGGTGCTCCCTTATAGGTAACCATCTGTTTTTCTCTTGCTGCTTTTAATATTCTCTCTTTGTCTTTTGCTCTTGGCATTTTAATTATGATGTGCCTTGGTGTGGTCCTCTTAGGGTTCCTATATATTGGGGTTCGGTGCGCTTCTTGGACTCCTAAGTCAATTTCTTTCACCAGGTGTGGGAAGTTTTCGGTTACTATTTCTTCAAATAGGTTTTCATTGTCTTGCTCTCTCTCTTTTTCTGGCACCCCTGTAATTCGGATGTTGGTATGTTTGAGGTTGTCCCAGAGGCCCCTTACACTATCTTCAATTTTTTGGATTCTTTTGGATTCTTGCTTTTTCAGCTGAGTGGATTTTACCTCTTTGTATTTCACATCTTTAACTTGGTTCTTGGGGTGCTCCAGAGCACTTTTAGGTCTTTGTATAATATTTTTTATTTTAGTCAGTGTATGCTTAATTTCTGGTTGGTCCTTTTTCATATCCTTGAGAGTCTCCTTTATATCCTTGAGGGTCTCCTTCATTTCCTTGTAGGACTCATTCATTTCCACGTTGGTCTTGATAATTTCCTTGTAGGTCTCGTTCATATCCTTGTAGGACTCATTCATTTCTTTTGCAGTCTTGCTTATTTTCTTATAGGCCTCGACCTTTTGTTGGAGCCTCTTGAAAAACCCTATAACCGTGGTTTTGAATTCCATGTCCAGTCGTTTTTTTTCCTCCATTTCTTTCACATCTGATTTCTTTCCATGTCTCTGCATCATGGCTGCTTCCCTGAGTTGGTCAATTAGCTTTGTGTGGTAGACTTCCTACTAGGGACAGTGGCTCAGCCTCCCCAGTTATCTGAGGTGGATATGGGTTGCACAGTCTTGCTGAAGTTAAGCTCAGATTAATCGTTGTTAGCACTTGGAGGGGTTGACCTCCAGGCCAATTGTCTGTGACATTCAGCTGTGCTCAGGTTGGATGGGCGGAGTCTCTGGGCCAAGCAGACAGCGTTAGCTCCGCCCTGTGCAGCCCCAGAGACCCTGCACCAGGGGCAATGGCTGCCCGCACCTCTGAGAGAGAGCCGCTGCCAAGCTCCACCGGCTGCCGGGGAATTCAGACTCTCCCCAAATGACTGCACACCCAATTTCTCACCCAGGGTCATAAAACAAAGCAGACTGACAGTTTCCCTAATGAGAGACAAGTGAGAGAGCGCTCTCTACACGGTCACGCAGCTGAGCTGTTTGCGCACAAGCTGCCTTCTCCACAAGCTGGGAGAGCCCTGCAGCACCCGAGCTTCAGCGTGCCCTCCCACAGTCCAGTTTTCACCCCGTGTGATAGTGGGTTCTCTGGACTTCACCCAGAGCTGGAGAATCAGTCCAGTGGGATGTCTTCGTCTCCCCGTTCAAGAAAACTGGCCGGTTTTCAGCCGCCCGCCCTCTCCACGGCGCGCGCTGCAAACCTCTCTCCGCACGAATCTTTCAATGCTGTCCGCCACCACTCCTCCGAGTCACAGTGTCTTACCTTCACTTTTATTTGTGGAATTTTCACTCAGCCAGCTTTCTGGTGATTCTGGAAGGTGTTTGTTCTTTCGTTAAGATGTAGCATTAAAATTGCTGAGTATGACGGCAAGATAGGTGTTTTACCTATGCCGCCAACTTGGTTCTCTCTGATGTAAATGTTTATTCACCTCTTTGGACATGTATCATTAGAATTATTGTCTTAAATACTTACATAAGCTGCCACTATATTAATTTTCTAAAATACAGATTGATTGACAACACTCCTCTTTCTAAAGACTTTAATTGTCTTTTTGTTTTAAAGAATAAGATTTCAGTTCCTTTGATGGTATTCAACACTTTATCTAATTTTTTATTACTTTCTAGTGGCTATCTTCCTCTGTATGCAAGAATCACTGACCACATGTAACTTTTTTCCTAGATAAATCATGTACCACATACTTCTTAACTTGATTGTTTTTAAGCAGAACACAGCATTTGATCTCTCTGCCTATGAAAAATCCTTCTTTTCTTTCATATGTTAACTTCCACTGAGGCTTCCCCTTATGAAATTATACTCAACTTTCTGCAAGCATTGCTAGCATCTCTTTTCAGCACTTAATATTTTTACCTTTTTAAAATAATATTCAGTGTTTTTTTACCCATGTTAGTATAAAACTCTCAGTAGGGAGCCATAACTCAGTCATGTGCATGTCTCACGTACCATTCATGGAGTTCACACTAAAATATATTTTTTGAATATATTTTATTGATTTTTTTACAAAGCAGAAGGGAGAGGGATAGAAAGTCAGAAACATCGATGAGAGAGAAACATCGATCAGCTGCCTCCTGCACGACCCCTACTGGGGATGTGCCCGCAACCAAGGCACATGCCCCTGACCGGAATTGAACCTGGGACCCTTCAGTCCGCAGTCCGATGCTCTATCCCCTGAGCCAAACCGGTCTCAGCCACACTAAAATATTTTTGAGTGAATATACTCTTGATTATTTTATTACATGAATATGATTCATTGATAAAAAAAGAGCTCAAATATTTCAGAGTTTGGATCAATTACCTTAAAAGAGACATTTCATCTAGTCAATTATCCTATTCAATTATCCACTATTTGAATATATGTACATAATTTTAATTATTAAAACCTACTTATTTTACTTTAAAATAGAAATAATTTCATCATTACTAAAATTCTTCCTATTGAATATTTTGAAAAGTAACTTTTTGCACAAAGCCCAAGTCAACCCAAGGATAATTAGAATGATTTCTACATTTCAATATACTGAGATATGAGTTTCAGATAAAAATTCATTAAGTATACATAAGCATTCCACAAATTGCAATATATTTTTATGTATGCCTTAATTTTATAAGTGCTATTTCCACACTTTATCCAGACTACTTAGATATTGAACATGCATTGTTCAATATTGTTCTCTAAGGGGAAAAATAGCAGCGGTTCTTGATTGCAAGAAAATTATAGTCTTTCCAATATTGTAAATATCAATGACATTATAATGCAGGGAGAGAGTTGTAAAATGTCTATCATTCAGAAGCTGGACAATAAATAGAAGAATGAATGTCATCATGGGTGTTAATATGCACAGAAAGCAATATGTTCAATAAAAAGTATTAATTATGTCCAGTTTCTCATTTCTCTTATTTATACAGGTAATATATTTAACTGACTTGTTTGTACCTTTAGAGATGAAGATATAAAGAGAGAGCCAAATAATGAATCAAGATGTTTTACCCTCGTTGTTCGCACCAGGAAAATTAAAGTAATCTCATCATGTCTTTTTTTTTTATTTGTTAAAGGTTTAAAATTTGTATGCCATAAGCATCTATAGATGCAAGCAGCGAACCTTTTTAAATTAACTGGTTAAGAAGGCATGTTCTCAGCTAGTAAGTATTACTGGAAATCAGTGATCCCAACTGACTGAGATATTTGAAGAAAATTATCAACTTCGAATTAAGACATAAAATTGAGGATATGAGTAGAAATAAATCTCTACATATTTCTTAAAAGGTAGCTTTTTATCTTAATACTAGAGGCCCGGTGCATGAAATTCAGCCCAGCCTGTACCCTCTTCAATCTGGGAACCCTCAAGGGATGTCCAACAACCCGTTTAGGCCTGATCCAGGTAGGATCAAACCTAAACAGGCAGTCGGACATCCCTCTCATAATTCAGGACTGCTGGCTCCCAACTGCTTGCCTGCTTGGCTTCCTGATTGCCCCTAACTGCTTCTGCCTGCCAGCCTGATCACCCTCTAACCACTCCCCTGACAGCCTGATTGATGCCTAACTGCTTCCCTGCCAGCCTAATTGTCCCTAATTGCCCTCCCCTGCAGGCCTAGTGACCCCTAACTGCCCTCCTCTTGAGGACTGGTACCCCCAAATGCTCTCCCCTGCAGGCCCGGTTCCCCCCCAACTACCCTTCCCTGCAGGCCCAGTCGCCCCCAACTTCCCTCCTCTGCCAGCCTGGTCACCTCTAACTGCCCTCCCCTGCAGGCTTAATCATCCCCAACTGTCCTCCCTTGTAGGCCTTGTCCCTCCCAACTGCCTTACCCTGCTGGCCTGATCACCCACAACTGCCCTCCCTCACAGACCTGGTCCCTCACAACTGCTCTCCCCTGCTGCCCATCTTGTCATGGCCATCTTGTGTCCGCATGGAAGCAGCCATCTTGTGTGTTGGAGTGATGGTTAATTTGCATAGCACTCTTTTATTAGAGAGGATATAAAAAGGTATTATGCAAATTAGGCTGGGACACCATAAATGGGACAACTGGACAGGAGGAGGTTGTGCGTGCAGGTGAAACCCAGAGTGGAGATGGAGACAGATACCGGGGAACCTGCCTGAGCCAGAGCAGCAGTTCTGGTGGCCCAGAGAGGACACAGGCAGGGGGCAGGGGAAAGTCTGGGGTGGAAGTCAAGTGTGGGTCTGGGCCAGCTGCTCGCAGAGCCATTCAGGCGCAGATCCTGGCTGCCCATGGTGGTTGTCTTGCCTGATTCCCAGGGCAGCCTTGTGAGGTGCT